>PVJO010004592.1:0-107863 GCA_004026905.1 Hystrix cristata
TTTAAAACCTCTCTAGACTTATTTTTGCTTCACTAACGTATCAACCCCTTAGAGAGGTGTGTTAAAATCTCTCAGTGTGCTGGCAGATTTTTTTAGCTTCCTCTATATCATTTTATACACTTTTGTTTTATTTATTTTAGGCTCATTTTGCAAGAGGCATATAAGCTAATAAAATGCCTTGCTGCTTAATAAATTTTTTTAAATATATAAATAATCCTTTTTAATCTCTTATAATGCTTTTTGCTCTAGGTTGATTCTGTCTTCTATTTTTACAATTCTGTTTCTTTTAATTAGTATTTGATGGGTATTTCTTCTCTACTTAAATTTTCAATTTTTCTGTGACCACTATTTTAGGTTATTGTCTTTTAAAAACATTCTGTTTTAGCACATAGAGGAAGAACATTTTTGAAGTTTAGTCCTTCAGTAGTTGTGGGTGCAGATCTATTTTTATTTTTCTCAATATATTTTGTACCTAATTGTATTTGTTTGCTTATATGTTTGATTACTATTTATTGGTGCAGTTTGAACTAGGATTTATTTTCCTCACTCTTCTAATGTTCCTGGCTTGGAAGCACTGTTTTCACTTTCCATCCTTTTAGGGGTACCTGTAAAAATTGTAATAGGCTTCCTTTGCTTAAAATGCCCGCAGTTCACTGATGTTTTAACTCCTCTCCCGTGTAAAACATGAACTTTAAAATAAGGAGCTCCAAACACTCCCTCTTAGCCCAGAATTGAGATCTATCTTTATTTTTTTTCTAGCCTCGCAAGTTTGATGTTATTATTCTTACAGCTAGTCAGCTCTTGTGCAGATTTACTGATATGTATACTATTTATATTTTGTTTTGCTTTAACTCAGACATGCCTCTGGAATCATTTTATTTCTACCCAAACATAACCCTCCCACATCCCTTTAGAGAAGGACTGTTGCTTTTAAATCTCTCAGCTTTTGTCTCTCAGTGTCTTCATTTCACCCCTGTTCCTCCTTAAGGCTGGCCTTTGTAGATTGGCAGGTGCTCTCTCTTAACACTGTATCCATCTTAGTCCCTGACTTCTGCCTTCCAGGGTTACTATGAGAAGCCAGCTGTCAGTCTGATTGTTATTCCTTTCCAGGTGATCTTTGTCTTCTTTGTAAGTGCTTCTTCTCTCAGGTGTAGTACGAGTTCATTATAATATGTCTAAATCAGTTTCTTTTTATTTATTTTCTTTGAACTCATTGAAATTTTAATCTACGGATCAGATCTTTGAACAAACCTAGAGATAATTTAGGCGTTGTCTCCATAAACATTCCCATCTCCCCTGTCTTTTTTAAATCAGCATTTATACACTGTAACTATATCCTTCCATTGTGATGTATGTTGTCCATTCTGTTGCCTACCTGCACTGTATTCTGGGTAATTTCTTCGGCTCTCCCTTCCAGTTTATTAAATATCTCTTCGGTTGTGTCTAAGCTGCTTCTAAAAGCATACATTGCACATAAAGTCTATTTCTGAAACTCTGTGCCTTGGAAATATACACAGAAACATAAATTTTGTGCAATAATGTTTTTTGAAACGTTGCTTGAAATAAGAAAACAAATAGTATTTCTCTGTAAGGAAATGGTTCCATAATTTATAAATATCTGTTCCATTAGATTAACATTGCACGGCCTATTAGCAATCTAAATCCAGGATGTTGCTTTGTATATTCCAACTTTGACCAAAGCCCATTTCTACACACTATGGTAGAAGACACAGATGTAAATATATGTGTGTGTGCGCGCGTGTGTGTGTGTGCGTGCGCGTGCGTGCATGCATGCACAGGTGCAAAAAATATGGTCTAAAAGTGACTACTCCAAATTGATATGTGATGAAGGATAAAATAAACCCAAGCACTTAAAGACTTACATTAAAAAAAGTAAATTGTCTCAATAATTTAATATTGATTACTATATACATAAGTGATAAATACTTCAGATATACTGAGTTAAAATACATTGATAAAATTAATTTTGTTCATTTTTATGTTTTCATGTTGTAAATAGACAAGTGAAAATTACAATTTTTTAAAAGCTGTTAAATTTCTAATTTAAAATTTTATCTTTCATTTCTAGAATTACAATATGGCTCCTTTACTCTGAAGAATAATGATGATATTCCCTATTTCTTTGCAACATTTTTAATAGCATTATATTTATTTGAACATATCCTCACACTTACTTCATATTCATTATTTGGTAATTCTGACAATGACTGCTCTTGTAGGTCTGATTCTGAATTGTGTTGTTTCTGTGGACTTTACCCTGATGGCTCATTTCCTCTTGTATTTACTTATCTTTAGTACTTTATGGAAATGATGAGTTTAATTTACATTTCTCCAAAGTGAATTTACATTTTTTCTGCCACTCTGCAGCCAACTTAAAACAAATATTTGATTTATGAGTTTGGAAGGAAACCACACTGGTAATGATTTTTTTTCACTTATTCTCAAAGTCTAACAGATATGTCCAGTAATGTCATGTGCACATATTATAAATAAAGGAAAATAATTATAAATAAAAGATACAATGTATATTTACAAAGTAAACTTGTCTGTGAAGCCTGTGCCCATTTCAAGAACTCAAAAAATATAGTATTATATGTACCTAGGAGCCATCCACAGTCCACAGGGTGAGAGAGAGAGAGACAGAGAGGGAAAGGGAGAGGGAGAGAGAGAGAGAGAGAGAGAAAGCGCCCTGCAAAGGCTGCATGGAGCAGATACCTCTAGTCTCCCTTGTGTACAGCTCGCCCTTCCTGGGGCTGGACTCTGCTTTCTCACCTGCTGCAGCTCCACGTTCTGTCCCTGTTGCCCTTGTGAGTGGCCAGTTTAGAACTAGGCTTCAAGCAACTAGGAACATGTACGTACCATCGTGGCAGGCATTGTTTCTAGTATTTTAATATGTTCTATATTTGGTTTTTTCTCTTGCTTCTGGCCTTAGAAAATGTTCATATCTCTGGACAAGCTGAGAAATATATGTGAGAGAGGGAAAGAAAGGAGAGAATGGGAGAGAAGGAAAGATACTGATTTTAATTTTTAATACAGAAATAAGGAATTCATTCAAGAAATTATCATAAGGGTTAAAGATGAAAATTCTACATCATTAAGAAGCTTATTATTAGGGAATATTTAATGGTACATGAAAATGTCTCAGATGTTATTTAAAGGGAAGCAATAATTCAAAGCTGTAAAGTATTATCCTAATTTTGTAAACACCAGATATAAATTTGTACAGACCTAAAAATATAAAAACAAACGAATTAAAGTAGTAGTCATGCTTTTCCCTGAGAAATGGACTGACACATTATTTTATTGTTTTACTTTTCCATATTTTCTGCAAGATACACATCCTCATTTCATAGTATTAAAAAATTATGTTAAGCATGTAAAAGAAAAAACAGGGGCCCAGAAAATGCTTTTTCTAGCCAGATGCACTCATGTCACACATTCAGACTGCTGGGGACGGGAGGAGACCTGGAGAAAATGGGACAGCCCTAGTGTTGCTGGACGAGAGGGTCGGCAGCCACGTGGGCGTGGCACTGTCAGGCTCACGGGTGCTGACTCCCATCACGTGGAGAATGTGGCTCCATCCAGGAAGGGCCTCTCCTCTCACCCTGCCCAGGGCTGTGCTTAATGGTGCTGCCCGAAGCCGCTTTCCTCCAAGCAGCAATCTGCAGGTTGGGAAGGGAAGTGACAAAACTCTTCATCTCCTCTCATTTAAGAAGAATTTTTTGGTTTCTCAGCCTGATTGACTTTGTGCAGTATTGGAAGACTGAGATTCAGGGAAGAAGGAAAAGGCAATGGCACATTTTTACCTATTCCCACTCTTCACAAATAAATTATTAGAAATACCTTTCCTTTTCTCTCAACATAGCATAATTGATCTGCAGTTATGATGTTGGGTCAGTAACAGTATAAAGCAAGACCACTTATTTAAAACCATTGTTAGGACAAGGCAAAAAAAATGGATATAATTTACCCATGAGGGTGCTGCTTGAAGCTCTCTGGCTTTGGGAGAGGATCCGTTGATCTCTGAGGTCTCAGCACTCAGAGCATGGCGTCCAGGTCAGCAGCATCAGCAGTCCCTGGAGCCTTACAAGCAATGCCAGGTCTTAGGCCCTGTTTCAGACTTAAAAAATCAGAATCTCCAGGGATCTATAGCTTAATAATGCCTCCAATAATTCGTGTATGCACACACACTTCAAAACCACCTAAGGACATTCAAAAATACTACCAAGCAATCTCAGTTCAAATAACAAGGAAAAAGAGATAACTTTATTCCTTTGAATATGGGTCTCTCGTCTGATGGCAAAGTTTGCCATAAACCCTCACCCTGGCAGCAATAATTAAGTGTGGACGCTCTGAGTGCATCAATATACAGGGGTCAGGGCTGCACACAAGCAGGCTGGTCCACCCTGCTACCCTTCCCAATCAAACCCCAGGAACACACTTTTTGTTCAATTCCCCCTTTTATCGTCTTTGAAGAAATGCAGCTTTGAATCGACAGTGTCACTGTTGGGACCTGTTTTGTTCCTGCAGTCAATTTCATCTTCCTCTTTATGTCTTTCTGGTGAGACAGTGCAAAAATAGGGACAAAAACCAAAAAAAAAAAAATACAGGCAACAGGAAACTCTACTGAACAAGGGTTTGCTAGCTTAATTTTCTTTCATATGCATTGGTATGTTATAAGATCTTATAATCTTCCCTTTTAAAATTACAGTTCACTGAACACAAGTTTTGACAATAAGGATAAGCCAGCCTATAAAAAATATGCAAAAACATCTGAGCCATTCTTTCAGAAACTTCTTTTGAGGTATCATTCTCCACCACAGACTGACATTTTCATCAATCCTGCTTTTGATAAATGCTGATTAAATGCTTAAAATGTGTTAGGAAGCTTTCAAGGTACAATTTTCTCCCATTAAAACTTAGCTACCCGTATTCTATTTCCCAGTCCCTCAGAATTCTGCATTCTAATAGTATATTAAATTCTGCTAATATAGCAGTTCTGCATTGATAAAATCTTAGTTTGAATTGCTTATGAAAACTTTTCATAGACCGTGTAGCTTAAACAATAAACACTTGTTCTTGCAGTATGGAAGCAAAACAAATCCAGGACCAAGATGCCAGAAGTATGTCTGGTGAGAACACACGGACAAGTCTGTAGGCAGTGTCTTCCTTTTATAGCCTCAAGTGGACAAGAAAAAAAATCATTTCTTTGAAGCGTTCTGATCCTGTTCTGATGTTATCAGCCTCCTAACCCAGTGATCTCCCACAGGTACCACCTGCTAATACCATCCCACCAGGGGTTAGAATTCCAACCAATGCATTTTAAGAAATGCAAACATTCAGTTCATGATGATTCTTGTGTTTCAAATATTCTTCTCCTTTCCTCCCCTATCAGCTCATCTATTACTGCAATAACACTACCAAGCAAGCAACTATAGCACGAGGATCTGCTACCTGATTTGGGACTGACTCACCAGGCTACGTCCCAGATGTCTGTCCCTTGACCTAGATCAGCCTGCAGTGGGATGCCCAAGCATTTCAAGTCCCCCATCATGTTCCCGCAGTTTCCCTCGGTCTTGTCCCCACAGACAACAGAAACACAGGGAAGAGCAGGGCACTTAGAGACTGGAGCCCCATATTGGCATTTCTGCATCAGGTGGCCAAAGCCAGGCACATGGTCAAGTCTATAGAGAGAGGCCACTTCAGTTACAGGCATAGTAAAGCGAGTGGACAAAGGGAAGGTGAAGGGTGTTTGCAACAGACCTCTCGTCCTCTCCTTCCAGCCCACCAACTGGCCCTGATACACTTAGGGACACTTTCCACATCCATCAGGTTTTCTCTAACTCTACCATCACTGCAGGCACTCTCACCTCTTGCTTCCAGCCTCTTACTATCCATTCTGTCCACATCCGTTGTGTCCGTTGCTACTTTGATGATTTGTGTTGATGATTCTCAACACAGCATTCAGAATAATATTTTTTAAAAAAAGAACCTACTCTTGCCACTCATGTGTTTAAATCATCTCAGTGGTTTCCTATTGTTCTCAAGATGAAAGTAAAATCCTGAATACAGAATGTAAAGCTCTGCCCTATGGGAACAGTCCAGCCTTACTAAATTCCTCCCTACAGCCTGCTCTCCACCTTCCATCACTTTCCCCAATACCATTAGTTCTCACCCACAGATGTATACATAGGCAGCTCCCTCTGCCTCAACTAGTGTTTGTCTGGTTCAATTCCAGGCATCTGTCACATCACTGTTTTGTTCTTAGTATGGGGGATTGAACTCAGGGACTTATCACTAAGAGCTATCCCCAACTCAAGTTTTTAGAACAGGGTCTCGCTAAGTTGCTGAGTTATCAGTGCCATTAATTGATAAGCCCCCACCTCCTGCTAAACTACAATATTCCACGATCAGAGGTCATATTTCTAAATTCAGTATGGTTTCCTAAAGCATACGAAACAATAGAAGACAAATTATGTTTTCTTTAACTTTAAATACAAGGTGTCTTGTATCTTGACCATAAATGAAATGACTATATGAAGTGTACCTGAACTCTTTTAAAAGTACATTCTGAATAAATGTAACAAAATAGCAACTACTTCTCTACCTTCCAAGTGTATCAGCCAAATCTTTTCTTTACTTCCAGCATGTGGGCCTTGCCCAGGGATGTGAAACCATGAAACAGATTACATAGATTGATGGTGAAATTATTCCTGAAGGACTTGTATTCATATCTTGGTCATTTCTTTAATGACTCTCTACTCCTCTGTTAGGTGCAAGCATACATTAAACTCTATGCCTAGGAGGTGTAAAGCAAGTGTTACATTTGTATTCTGGCAATTGAAAAAAGCTACCTACTTATTAAGCATAAATAGCTTTTTCCTGCGTTAGAAAAACCATAGGCATACAATAGTATTTAACAGTGATTTGATTTGTATCTTTAGACCAACATTTCCCTGTTTCCTCCACCCCTAGCCTCTGGCAAACACCATTCTACTCATTTCTGGTAGTTGACTTTTTTTCGGATTACACACATAAGAGAGAAAGAGACAGTGAGTCGTACACTATTTGTTCTTGTCTATCTGCCCTATTTCATTTAACATAATGCCCTCTGAGTTTAGTCATGTTGTCACGAATGGTAGGATTTTTCCCTTATTAATGGACAATTTTTAATGGAATGCCGAAATGGTAGAATTTCCTCTTTTTTAGTGGACAATTATTAATGGAAATGTCCTGATAATTTTGAATACTGTTGCAATGAACATTAGTGTGGAAATATCTCTTCAATATACAAATTTTCTTTCTTTTAGATATATGCACATTGATTGCTGGATCATATGATAGATCTATCTTTAGTGTTTCTAGTAATTGTACTGCTAGATTTCTACCAACAGTGTACAAAGGATTTCCTTTTCTCCACACTTTCTTCAAAACATTTTTTTTCTTTTTGATTACAGTAGCCCTAGAAAATGTGAATTGATTCTGCCTTGTGGTTTTGATTTGTATTTACTTTATGAATAGTGATGTTGAGCACCTTTTAATGCTCCTGTTGATAATTTGTATACCTTATTTGAGGAAATGTCTATTCAGGTCCTTCACTTGTTTTTTTAACCTGATTATTTGCCTTTTGCTATTAAATTGTATAAATTTCTCTCTTTTTTTGGATTTTATACTCCTATCAGCTATACAGTTTACAGATATGTTCTTCCATTCTTGTTGATTGTTTATTGATTGTTTCCTTTGCTGTACAGAAGCTTTTTAGTTTGATGTAGTCACACTTGTTTATTTTTGCTCTTATTCCTTGTGCTTTTGGTATCCTATCCAAAAAGTAATTGTAAAGACCTATGTCAAGGAGAATTTTTTCTTATGTTTTATTCTAGGAGTTTTACAGTTTCAAATCTTACATTCAGTTCTCTAATTCACAGTCCATTTTGAGTTATTTTTGTTAATGAGCCAAGATAGCGGTTCAATTTCATTCTCTATATGCAGGTATCCAGTTTCCCCAACATGTTTACTGAAGATACTCGATCATGTATTTTTGTGCCTGCAGCCAGACATTATTTGACCATTTGTGAATGGGTTAATTTTTAGGTTCTTTGTTTTGGTGTCCTGGGGCATGTGTCTGTTTTCCCACTATCATACTATTTTATTAGTATAAATTTATAATATACTTCGAAATCAGTAAGTCAAATTATAATTTGTTCTTTCTTAAGTGGTCTTTAGCTATTTGGGGTCTTTTGTGATTTCATGTGTATTTTTGAACAGTCTTTTTCTACTTCTGTGGAAAATTCCCTATGAATTTTGATGGGGTTGCATTGAATATATAGATTGATTTAGGTTGTGCGAACAATTAATATCAATTCCTCCAATCCATGAAAAAGGAATATCTTTCCACTGATGTGTATCTTTTTTATTTTTCCATCAATATCTTATAGTTTTCATTGTACATATATTTTACTTCCTTGGTTAAATTTACTCCTTTTTTGATGTTACTGTAGATAAGGTTGTTTTCCTTATTTCTTTTATAGATAATTTGTTGTTAGTGAACAGAAACCTAAATGAGTTTGATATGTTGACATTTTTACCCTGAAATGTTACCGAATTCATTTATTGGTTCTAAGCTATTTTTGATGGCATCTTTAGAGTTTTATAAGCATAAAATTATGTCATTCAACTGGGACTGGTGGTGCATGTTTATAATCTCAAAACTCAGGAGACTAAGGCAGGAGGGTTGTGAGTTTTTGTGCCGACCTGGGCCACATAATGAGACCCTGTCTGAATGAATCAATCAATCAATCAGTCAATGAATAAATAAATAGTCATCTGCAAAAGGGACAATTTTTCTTTTTCCCTTTCCAATTTGGAAATTTTAATTTTCCGTTTCCTAACTCTTCTAGTTAGGATTCCTCGAACTATGTTGAATAAAGGTGGTAGAAGTAGGCATTCTTTACTAATCTTAGAGAGAAATCTGTAGGCTTTTCATCACTGCGTATGATGTTCCCTCTGGGTTTGTTAATCGTGGCTATATTATATTGAGTTGGTTCCTTCCATACCTAATCTGTTGAGTTTTTTTCATGAAAATATGTTGACTTTTGCCAAAGGCTTTTTTCTGCATCTGTTGATGATTCTCATTCTATTACTGCATTCTGTTCTTGTGGTGTACCATATTTATTGATTTGCCTGTGTCAAACCATTCTTGCACCCCAGAGATAAGCCCCTTTTAATCAGGGTGTATGATCTTTTTAATGTGACATTGAATTTGGTTTGCTAGCCTTTTGTTGAGGGTATTGGCCTGTATTTTTCTCTTTTTGTAGTGTTCTTGCCTGGCTTTCGTATAAGGTCAACACTAACTAACCTTAAAAAATGAGTTTAGAAGTATTTCCTTTTCTTGAAATTTTAGATCTCTTCATGAAGTATTGGTGCTAATTATTAAATGTTTGGTAAAATTTATCAGTGAAGCCATGTGATCTTGGGCTTTCCTCTGATGGGAGGGTTTTTATTATTGATTAAATTCCCTTACTCATTATTAATCTGTTCAGATTTTCTATTTCTTTGTGATTGAGTTTTGGAAATTCTATGTTTCTAGTAATTCTATGTTTCTAGCAATTCATTAATTTCTTCCAGATTATCCAATTCGTTCCTGTATGGTAGTATTCATAATAGTCTATTTTGATACATTGTATATGTCTAGGAGGCTGACCTACAGCATGGTGATTATAGTTAACAATTCTGTATTTTTACTTGAAATTTGTAAGAGAATAGATTTTAAATGTTCTTACTTCTTAAAAAGTTAATTTTGGGGCTGGGGATTTAGCTCAGTGGTTAAAGTGCTTGCCTTGCAAGCACAAGGACCAGAGTTCGATCCCCAGCACCAAAAAAAAAAAAAAAAAAAAAAGTTAATTTTGAAAGGTGATCTACTGACCGCTGATTACATTATCACATCATTATTACGTATTATCACTTGGTAACACCTTAAATGTATACAATTTGGGCAATAATATCTCAATAATGCTGAAAGATTCAACAATGATTTTGATGTACTCAAATTTTAAGAATATCAGAAATTTATTTTGGTACATTTTTATGTGTGCATCAAATACAGGTTATTCTAGAAAGGTCGTCAATTACATACATGGGTCACACCCACCCCATTCCTCCTTTACTTTTTCTGTGAACCTGTGCTCTGACAGCTCCAGAAGGAGCAGCCCACAGATGACCACAGTCCTCACCGGCAGTTCATAGTTAGGACACAAAGATATTAGGCTTATACAAACAGAATGTCAGATAAATTCCAACACTGAGTCTCCCCTGTTAGAGGGGTATGTAAGCTCATTAGCATACAGAGAGAGGCAGACTGCAGAAAAGGAAGAAAGGAAAATGAAGGAAATGTACTGTGAAATCAGAATGTTCTTATGATGAGAGAAGGAAGGCACATGACAAGCGTGTTAGAGCAAGCAAGATATGCTTAGTCCCTGCCTGGAAGAACTCAGTTGAATTCTCTGTCACACATTCTGAAAGAATTTCTAAAGAAAGAAAGAAAAGAGAAGCAAAATAATGTCTGGACAACAAAGATTTTCAGGGAAGAGAAACGGCCCGCACACACGTGCCAGGCCCACAGCCCACTGCCCTTTCAGAGCTTCGCTGTAGAGTCTGTGCCCTTCAGTGTTGGCATGGCCTAATACAATTCCGACTTTGTCTGGACATTGACTCATCGTGTGCCTTTGTGGTGGATCGCAATCCTGAAAGGGGGCCTCCTGTGGGAGACTCGAACACTGTCATTCCAGAAGAAAACCTTCAAAGAATTCCTTTCGTCCCAGTTGTGTACCAGAGCCTCTTGGAAATGTGTAAGGGCACAGACCTCGAGCCCAGCCACCCTGCATCAGTCTGTAACAGAAACCATGCAGCCAGATTGACATTGCAAGGCAATTACAGTGTGCAGCCTCAGTTAAAATCTCAGTGCCTTGGCTGTCGCCGCCCTCACCCATGAAGACAGAGTAATTGAGGCCATTATCAGTTAACTATTGCCGTGTTGCAAACAGCTCCAAAAGTCAGCGGCTAAAAGAGTAAGAAGTATTGCCCGGGAGGTTGTGGGCTGACTGGGTGGCCTTTCTGGTCTCGGGCAGATCCATCTGTCCTGTAGGTTGCACAGGTGCCCGGCATGCACAGCTGGGCTCCTTTATGTGCTGGGGGTCAGCAGGCTGGCGGGTCCGAGCCTCGTGAGGGAAAGTTCGGAGCTGAAATGGCATCATGCCCTCTGAATTCTGTCAGTTATAGCTGGTCACAAGGCCACCCTAGACTCAAGGGTTGGGGAAACAGACTTCATTTCTGAATGAGGAGCTGTGCTGCTTTACAAATGATGTGACTACAGAGAGAAGTGAATAATTTCAACACACTTTTACAATCAATCTACCAGAGCACCAGGAAGAATTAGTGAAAGCACAAGGTAGGAAAGAAACATGCTGCCTGATATTTAGTTGAGTGTTTTTCTACCAACTGTGCTTAAAAGCCCCTTGACAGAGTCGAAATACTGGCTGCCCTCTGCCGCTTCCCTTGGACGAACACCTGAGAGTGCTAATGGCGAGGGCTGCCTCGGTTCCCTCTGTGTTCCAGGCTCCACATCAGCGAGCACTGCCTGATGGTGTCACTGACTGCCAGGGGCTTGGGAGGACTCAGGACACAAGTCAAGAGTGCTCCTCAAGTTCAGCCTAAATGGCTCAGTTGCCTCCATGAGAATGAATACATCTCGGGCTAGTGAAAATTATGAAGATTTGATTTTGCCTTCAAATGCAATTCCTGGGAGTGATTGCTATGTCTGCTAAGCTGCCAAGTAAGCTCATTCAGCAAAGACAGAACTAGATCCAAATCAAGTGGAAGCTAGATGCAGGTACTAGATGAAGTGGCAAAAACGAGAAGAGAGTGGCAAAATCAGATGAAATAAATAGCTGTTTCCCTGACAGCCTTGCCTCTGGTAGTATGGAAAAAGAAAAAAAGCCATAGTTAACACTCCAGCTCTTTTGACATCAATATTATTATAGTACTTGCTACTCTCAAATCCCATATCGTAGAATGTAATTATATCTCAAGCAAAACCAGCAAATATTAGAACCTGCCTGCCTCAAAGCAGGGACTTGCAACTTTGGTGGTCTAGTGGAATCATCTGGCAGACTTTGAAAACACTGATACCTAATCCCAGCTTCACTGAATCTAGCCTGAATCAGTCCAGAGTGTCACTTGAGCGCTGCAACTGCTGCTTCACCTCCCCAGGTGGTTTCAGTCTAAGCCTGAGGATAGGGACTTAGCTGGATGCCTGGGTAGCTCTTATGCAGCCAATATGCTGTCTTAATCCTCTGTTGGTTTAGAGAGCACGTTGTCAGATGCAGTGATCAAAAGGAAAAGGTCCTTGGGCCCAGAAGAGAAGAAAAAGACCTTGTTGAAACCACCACAAACACAAGACAAATCCGTGCAAAAAATGCTAACTGGTACGCTGGGACAACACACAAGCAAGGAATCCACTTGCTGCTAATGCCCCACTTGTTCAGAACTGTCCGCAGACTTCCACGGAACAGTCAACTATAGATCAGATGAATGAATCACTCATGACCCAGAGCCCAGACTCTCGGATATAAACCCTGATTAAACCTCGTACCTAGGGGGCTGAGGATTTAGCTCAGTGATTAGAGTGCTTGCCTTGCAAGCACAAGGCCCTGAGTACCACCAAAAAAAAAAAAAAAACCTCGTGCCTTGTGAATGGCCCTGGATAAATGATTTAAGTCCTCAAAGCCTTAATTGCCATGATTGTCAAATTAGAGTAATTGTTTCCCACCTCATACAGTTGTTGTGAGGCTTGAATGTGGTAATTTAAGTAAAGCTGTAAGCACAATGCCTGGCTCAGAATATGTTCAATATAGGTTAATGAGCAATTGATAATTTGATGTGATTAATAATATGTCTTTATGGCATTAACTCAACCAGGATCTAGAAAAAAATGTATGGCCACAAACACAACAGAAGTGAAATATGAGTTGGGAATAAGTGGGGAAAAAAAAAGAGAAAAGAACATAGAATTGAAGTAAGATTGGGAAATGTACATTTTCCCCAATTTCAGATGTGTCGCAAGAAAGCTAGACCCCAGGAAGTTGGCGTCCATCTGCCTCAACATCATACACTACAAGGTCTAAGGAGACCTCTCTGGTTCCCTCTAATGCTTGGCAAGTCACTCATCTCTCCCTACCTGAAAGACCAGGCACCTAAAGACATCAGAAACAATCACATCGCACATCGTTTTCCTCTTTAATTCAGCCCCCCAAAACGTCCAGGTTATCTGCTACTTCCTGGGTTCTTGTCCTTAACTAACCTAGTTTATCCTCTTATCTCACCCAGTCTGACCCTTTCCTGACCCCTCAATCCCACCCTTTGTTATTTTTAACTCAGACAGTGAATCATCAGTAAAACCTCCAGTGTCTTAATCTTCTTTCTGCTGTGAGGCCTTTTCTACTTGACTTTAATTGGAACCAGGTTGAACTTTAAAAATACTGCTCCCTGTAGCCACCCTAGGAGTAGTGGTAATTTTTATTGGATTAAAGAATTTGGAAGACTCTTTACCCCTTAATCCTGTTTCCAAATAGCCATTCTTCTGTCTCTTTAAACAATTCTATCCTCTTGGAACGTCTATCCGTTAGACAGCCCCTCTGGATTGCTGCAGTGGACGGCACTACCAGAATTGTTCTCAATCCCTGAAGATGTTTAACAATAGCCTTACTGCGTGAACTCCAACACTATTCCAATCATAATTCTTGTCAATTCAATACCTGTGTAAATGATTTATCCATCACTCTGACTCCTCAGATCTTTGTCCTCATTTTCCATAGTCTTCCCTTTGCCCTCGCCCTACCTCAGCCACACATCATCATGGCCATACCCCAAGCTTTATCATTTTCTTCACACTACCAATAACTTGCTCCCTCAGAATCTCCACTTGAATCATTCCATTCTCTAACTGCTACCTCCTGCCTTCCAATATCCTGATTCCTGTAGTGTGGCTTCTAGCGCATTAACTCTGCCACCTTATCACTGTGTCGTCTTCGCAGCTTCATTTCCTTCCTCCTCTGGTGTAGACTCCATTTGTCATTATGATGACACCCTCATATTATCATAGGCATGATCATACTCTCATGTATAAGTCAGAATTCTACTGAAATAATGTTGCATGAAAATGATTCAAAATCACTATAGTTCTTAAGAAAACTCATTGTCCTCTTCCTGAAATAACACTTCACATCTCTTCATTTCCCTCACCCTAGAGCACAGTCCCTTAATCTCTCTCAGTGGTTGACTTCTTATTTCACAGAGCAAATAAAAACAATGTAAGAGAGCCTCTGTCTTCTATAGCACCAGTTTAGCAATCTTTCTGCATAGTGTCTATGTGCTTCGCTTCCCTTGTGTTTTTTTGTTTTGTTTTCCTTTTTTTCCTTTGGTTTTTTGTTTTGTTTTGTTTTGTTTTTTATTTTTTTCTCCGCACAGGTACTGGTCTTCATCATCACAGAAAAATAACTCTAGGTATTTATCCCCTTTCTGCATCATCAGTTTGTTGCCTGTATTTTTAATTATTCTTAGCAGCAGGGGAACATTCTGTAACATGCTAAATGTATCTCAGCATCAACAAAGCTTCTTTTGAACTTCTTATCTCCCCCTATCTAAAATATTTTTTGTTCCTCTTTTACAGTGAATATCATGAAGTTGCCAGATCATTTTGTCTCTACTTTCTTTCTCCTCTTCAGGCATTGATCACTGTCAAGCCACTGAAGTCACCCCTATGAATATTAGCAGTGACTCCCAAATATTAGTCAGTTTTCTCATTGCTGAGACACAATACCCAATATCCACAATTTAATAATAGCCAAGATACCCAACAAAGCATGCTCATGGTTTCTGGAGATTCAGTACATGGTTGGCAGGCTCCAAGGCAGAAACATCATGGTGGAGGGCATGACAGATAGACACTGCTTAATTCACTATGGCCAGGAAGCAGAGCAGGGGAACAATGCCAAAGAGTGGGGAGACACCTCAAATAATACTCAAGGCTGTGCCTCAAGGCCTCCATGACCCACTCAGACACACTCAGGAGTGTTCTTTACTAATGTGGTAGCCATTTCTTAATCCAATAAAATTGACATACCAGCTTTAACAGTCACACCCAAGTTGACAAATGCAATGGTCGATTTTCATTTTTCAACTCAGTGAATCCATTTGAATCATTGGATGGCACTGTCTTCTGAAAGCCATTTTCTTCATGTGTTTTCTGGACACTGTGATCTCCTAGTTTTCCTCCCATTTTGTTATCTAAATTCAGTGCCCCAAATTCTGTATTTGATAATACAACTCAAGACCTTTGCTATCCACAACAGAGTCTGATTCAAGGACCAATAATATCAGTGTCATTGACAGCTGGTTAGAAATATGGAAACTCTAATTCCAACCCAGACCTGCTGCCTCATAATCTGCATTTTAACGAGATCCTCAGGTGGTTTTTTTAATCACTCTTGAACTCCAGAAGGGCCAACTCTGATAATGTCCCTGGTAGCTGACTTGCTGCGCAGCTCTGTAACTGCTCAGCCAAAAATAAATCATCCTTCAGTTAAATCCAAGCTACCTAACATCACCCAATCAGCCTCTCAATTCCCTTCTACTGACCTCTCACCCTACATGTCAGAATCCAATCTTGTTCCTTGCCCCTAATTGCTCCTTTGACATTAGTCCAACCCTGGCCAAGTGTGCCAGTTTGGGATAATTCCAAGCTCAGGGTCACTGACTAAATTTAATAACAATCTCTTTGTGTCTGTAAATCTACTAGGGATGACAGATTTGAACATCATCCAACTTTGCTTACCCCGCTGTCTGTCCCCTGTCTGGTCAGGATGCTGCAGAGGAACAAACACTGGATCCACAGTGTATCCAGCAGAGTTGAGTAAAATGGTGCAACTGTAGGTCAGATGTTCTCTGTGTTAATGGAAGGAATATGTGCTGGTTTTACAAACAATTCCTGACATTCCAATCTCCCTTCTAATGTAAGGATAAGGATATAAGCAAAGGCACAGAGTACCCCACATTTCCTTTTTTATTTATATTTTAGTTTATCTTAGAAGGAACTGTAGCCTATTCTTTCAAGGGCATTCATTATTCATTACAAACTACTCTCAAGAAGTATAGAATACATTTTCATATTTACCAGGAAGTGGCTGTCTCTCTAAAGGATGCTCAGTTCTGGTCCTTTTCCTGTTACTATGCGTAGGAAATTTTCAACAAACAAAACATAGTTGATAGTCACAGTGCTGGAAGTTTCATTTTTTAAATTTTCCGTGTCCTGAATTCACTTCATCTGTCACCAGAACTTCTGTTTCTTCTTTTGTTCCCTTGAGAAATAAAAGACTTTTTGGACTATATTAAATACTATGGCTTTAATTTAAATTTTCGCATTTATCCTGTTTTACCCCCAGTGTATTGGGAAATATAAAATGAAAAATATATCATGAATACTATACATCTGTTCATTCTTCATCTGCGTATGGAAGACTTCCTTTGTGCTCCTTGCTGGATTAGACGGAAGATACAGTAACACAGGAAGAAGAAAATCAGAACAATGCAAAGCATTTTAAACATTCTAGGTGATAAAAATGTAGAAGAAGAAAGACACCCTAACATGGGGGAAAGGGTTGGATGGTCAAAACAACACACTGAAAGGTTTTTGAGCTAAAATTTGAGTAGATTTTGAAAAAATGACAACACTGGGACATAGATTTCTACGAAAAGAGAAGACTAGGTTTTTAAAGAGTCATGGGAAAGAGTAAATAAAATATTAATCAACTTCTCTGCTAGAAACAATTTTATTCACTTTATCCCATGAGGGTTGTGACCAGATCAATTGCAACTGAGAGCCAAAGAAGAGGAAAATGAAGTTGAATTTTAAGGGACAACTCCTTCCTGCTGAAACAGCTGAGAAAGAAGGTAGATTCAGTACTTTTATTTTTAAGGAAGTGAAATATTCTCCCAGCATTGAATAACCTGCTGACCAATTAGGTGTAAATGCTTGGCTCTTATAGCTCTTTATTTTTATTTTGTGGTAGTCTCTTGAGCTCTATAGGCCATCAGTCTTACATAGTGAAATCAATATTAAGTAGTTATACCTCTATTACAAATGAATAAAACAGTTCTAGTTTAATAGAACTTCAGAATAATTTTTCCTTTGTTTTTTAATAAGTTTTAAAAACTAAAACAGAAGAAGAGAAGTATTGGTTAAGAAGGATCTGGAGGCACATCCTCTTAATGCAAATTATATTCTTGTAAAAGTAAAAACAGTAATTTAGGGAATTAGCTATAACTTTTCAAAGTCCTATTAAAGGAAAAGTTTTCTAGAAACATAGCAGCCTTTACACATCTTCCAGGAGAAGCTCATTTTGACTAAGGAAGAACTTAAACAAACTAACATTTTATATTTTAACACATGTGGTTGTGATTCAAGATGTATATAAAGCAAATATCTCTCTGAGGCTTATTTATAGAAATAATTTAATGCTAAAACAAATTGATTTTTCTCAAACCTCCCAGTAGATTTATCTTTTTCCTTCATATAATTTTGGGCATTATTTTTGGCAGATGATGTTGAAAACAGAAAATGTTTCCTTCACCACTTGGACAGCTGTGGAGTCCTCCTTTTCTTTCCTATTAACCATGAGGCAATTTCTTGTAGCAAATAATGGAACTGAAGTTAGCATCTAATTGACAATGTAAAAATCTTGAATAAAAACAAGGATCGGAGTGGGAAGAAAAATGCCCCCCAAGAACTGTATCGCATTTATGCATCTCACGAAGATGCAGCCATCTGTGCACCTGTTTTCAGAAGGGAAGAATTTGAGGTCATATACAATGAATAAACTTCTCTCTCTTCAAGTTGATTGTTGCTAAATGTAGCTCAACATAATGGATCCTCACAGTTTGTGTTTTCCTTTCAACAAAACACAAAAATCTGAAGCAGTTTTATTTTGCATGTACAGTCACAGCCACTTCAGAATATGTTACAACTTTCTTTTGGAAAGTTTCATTATTAACCATAATGGTTAACTCCCTCTTCCCCTCCTATCATTAACCCTATTCAGCTGATAGCATTTTTTGTTAAAGCAATTAGTTATTTCCTTAAGGTACATGTGGGGCGGTGGAGCAAGAAGGTACTGCCTCTGCTTAAGCAAATAGCAAGTTCAGCAATATTTCCAAGGTCATCCTCACTGCGCTCCTTTGGGATAGACACTGAATCTCTTTGCATTTGCAAAATGCTGTATCCACAAAAAGAAATGGTGTCAAAAAAAGGAAAGTACTGTATTTGTTGAAAACCTTGATTCATTTGAAATGTCTGTGGTTGGCAGTTTGAAAGATGTTACCAATAAATGAGAAGATCCAGGGTGTACTCTGAAACTTGCCTGTGGCCCAGAACTTTTAATATTTATGGGGCATGACCTCCAACTGACAATGATTGGTTATGTTCTGTGAAGATATTTGGGGCAAATGTCAATGGCCTGAGGAGCCAGAAATATGTAAAGCGATGGATTCGATATTTTGCTCATTATAGATGAATTTTACCTTCTTGGGGACAGCCATCACTCTGGTAACTGATGGACCACTTGAGCCTGGTCACAAAGTGTTGATGATACCAAGACTTTATAACCTTCTAACAACTACCAGAACCTGTTCCAGCCAAAAGAACAATCATATGACTTAAAAATGTATCATTTGGGATATGTATGAAAAACCAAATTTTGTGTTTATATCAGTTGGAAAGAATAAATGAAGAAGAGCGTTCATAATAGAATATTTTAATAGTCTTTGGGGTGTTACTTATTTCTTTCAGATGGACTAATATTCAAGTTTTAAGGAAGGGTCCTAATTTTTAAAATGGAGAATGACCTGTGAAGGGCATTGAGATTTTTGTGTTTCACAATCTATGAATTTCTTCAGACGAGATCTGCATAAGAAATTAGTGTCGATTCCCCAGAGTCCCACCCCTCAAAAAGGACAGAGAAGTAATTTGAGATGATTCCCTCTAAGGAGGGAGAGAACAAACATAAGTAATAATATGTAAATACCATTGTATTTCCAAAAAAATAAGTGCTATGGGAGCAGAAAAGTCAGATGAATGAAATCAATTGTTAGTTGAGGATGAGTTTCATTTTAGATGGAAAGGTAATATTTGAGCAAAATTTGAAAAAGGTGAGCGAGAGAGCCAAGTGGACATGTTCAGAAGCAGTGATCCGGGCCAAAGCAACCCCATGCAGAGGCCGCACTGCTAAAGTCGGTGTCTCATGCTTGAGGTTCCCCCAGGAGGCCAGTGTGCTGGCACTAGAGAGAGAGAGAAAAGACAGACTCGAGAGAGAAAATGGAGGAGAAAATAAAATGTAGGGTTCTTTAAGGCACTTTAAACCTTGCCTTTTACTCAGAAGGAAATGAGAGCCAGCAGAGTGGTCTGCTTAATTTACACTTTTAAAGGATTTCTCTGTTATGTTGAGATATGTTGCCTGTGTTGCATATGAATATGTTGCATATTCATATGCAAGAGTAGAGGCAGAGTTACCAGCCAATAGGCTTTTGCACCAATTCCAAGAAGAGATAGTGCAGCCCAGACCAGGGTGATGGTGGTGTAGGTCAAGAGAAGTGGTGGGACTCTGGACTGCACTTTGAATGCTGAAGAAGATGAGGCCTGAGTCTCTGATGAACTGCAGGGTGAGTTTAAGGGGATGACTGAACTCCAGGAGGGCTCCAAGGCTTCTGTTCTGGGCAGCTGCAAGAGTGAAGTTGCCATCAACTGAGACAGAACATATTGGAAAAGGGACAGCTATGGGGTTAAATAAGGTGTTGAGTTTCAGCTCTGTCAAGTCTGAGATGTCTTGAACATCCAGGTAGAGATACTGACATCCGAAACAGAACAGAACATAAATTCAGGTGTAAGCGTGGTTTTGGTACTGAAAAGGAGAAAGGCATGGAGAGTATTTTAAGAATCTCAATTGCCATCTATTTTTTTAAGGAGGGGTTGCTGGGGATGGAATTCAGGGCCTTCCTCTTGCTAGGCAAGCACTCTAACCACTGAGCTAAACCCCCAACCCCAACCATTTATTAATAAATAGCTTGGAAACATTAGAAAAGCTGAAATTTTAATAACAGCTCTTCCAAGTATGAGTTGGGTTATCCTTGACCAGTTTCTAACTCTGCAAGGTTTCTACAGTAAATCTATAACCCCAGCAATAAAATGGGGTGTCTAGAGGCAGGCTCCCAAGAAGCAGAGTTTGAGATGGGGAATTTTCTGTGAGCAATTTACTGAATGTGCTGTCTGCAGAAAGGGAGTTAGAAGCAGGATAGGGCAGGGGAAGCCTGAGAGAAGCTCTGGTCATAGCTGAGATCAGGCTGCAGGTTAATACCACATACTGCTCTGGAGCTGGAATCATTCTGCCGAGTGTGACCCACCCTTAAACAAGGGAACCAGCAACAGTCCTTACCTGAGGGTCATAATAAATACCACTAGGGTTTGTCGTGAAATTTGAGGGAGGATAGTGACTGTCACATCATAGGTCTTCTACAGAAGTTTCTGTTCCTCCCTCATGTTGGCTTTATGTCAACTCCATATATTTGACGAGTGTATTCCCTTCTCTCCCAATCAACCAGTGGTTTGCTGGATTCTATTCTGATATATGCAGATTTATTGCCATGCTCTTCCATTAGAATTTCCTTTTAAGGCTAATTATTCATGTATTTTAAAATACAACCTGTATCTTCGGTAAAATAGGAGGCCGTGCTTCTCTTTGACAGGCACTGCCAGAGGTAAGGTTGTGGAAGTGCGCTCTCCACCCACACTAAGTAAAGCCTTTTCCCACTAGAATCTAACACCTGCTGCATATCAAAAACACTTTGTTTCCTTATGAGAATCCTGACTCTTAGTAAGAAAATTAAAAGTAGGTAAAAAAAAGGAGAAATATATTTTAAAGCAATCTTATGTTCATTGCTGATCTAGAAACTCAGGCATCTGATCATTACATCAGAAAGGGGCACAGTGGAACACATGGACACAGGAAGAGTAAGTGGAGCCAGCCTTGGTTTGTGAAATGTCATAATGCTAGAATTTAAGTTTGGACTTTCCCCTTGTCCTTTTGCTATGGCAACGGGAGAATGTTGTATATTCTGGTTACTTGAGAGTGTTTAACAGAAAACTATTTTCTTCCTCTCATCTTGGTTGTAAAAAATCATCCTAAAATTACCCAAAATGTGTGTCTTTGCCTATCTGCAAGTGGATGATTGAAATATTTATGCCTATAGTCCCAAAAGGGTACTGGATGAAGTGTGATCAAAGTGGAGCACTGAAGTCTGGTCGCCTCCAGTTATGATCAGTTTCATTCATTTACCCTTGGGCCACAGGAATAATACTTTTGCCGTGAGCCAAAGTGCACAAGTTGCACAGGAAACCCTGGGAGAAGACTAAAGATGAAGAAGATGTAAGAGACTGGACTGAATGGCCTCAGATGGTTTCCTCATCTGTAAAAACATAGAAGCAACTACTTGAAGTATTCTTGTAAGAACTAAATTGGTCAATACAGGCAAAGCACTTAGGATGGTGATATGTAAGTGTAATATTGCAAAATATATCCTGTATTTGGTCTTCCTGTCTCCTGATAAAATCTTTGGAATCTCCAAAGTAATTATTAGGTCTTTTGTATACTAATGAGATGACTGGTGGCCAAGGGCTCCTACATAGTTTCAAGTTGGAATCTGTTCACCAGAAAAACCAAGACATGGAGGTTCTTGAAGGGTGACATGGCAGAGGAGGACATTGAAGTTCGGCCTCCTTTTGCACATGGCTTGTTCTGTGCATCTCTTTCTCTATAGCTTTTGTAATATCTTTCACAATAAACCGGCATATGCATCTAAAGTGTTTCCCTGGGATCTTTGAGCCGTCACAGTAAATTAATCAAAGCCTAAGAAGGAATTGTGGGAGCCCTGATTCATAGCTGATCAATCAGGTGTTCCAGGGACCTGCACATGGGACTGGCATCTGAAGTGGGGGCAGTCACATGGGACTGTCGCTATCTCCAGATAATTGAATTGAATTAGCCAACAGCCAGCTGGTGTCCCCAGCATAAACAAATGGCTTGTTTGGCATGTGGGGAGAAAACCCAAGTGTTTGGCTGCGAAAGTATTCTTTGTTGATTGTGTTGCGAGAGAAAAGGAGAAACCGAGTTTGTTTTTTCCTACATCCTCAGAATAAGAATTCAGTATTATTCTTAATGAATGGCAATCTTAGCAAGCACTTAGCACATAATAGGAGATTTGTATGGGGTCATCTGAAGAATGATTCAGGAACCCCCAAATTAGATATTCTATGAAGAAAGACCCACACAAAACAAGAGGAAACTAAACTTCATACAATGTACTTCATACTCATTGGCACGAGTAATATTGTGAACAGAACTAGGATGGAGATGTTGTTGTCTACACTTTACAGATACAGAAATTATAACTTTGATGGATGAAGCAACTTGCTAAAGCCATTTACTCAGAAGAAATATCTCTGTGCCTGGATAGAAAAATGCTCCAAAGTGTGCAAACTTTGCATGTTATGTTTTCAGATTGTTTTAATATCTCAGTCCCCCTTTCGGAAATTTTGGGCACCCTCATCAAATACACTTTGACCATAAATTCAAGTGTCCTTGGTGACTCCCCGTTAGCCTTGCAGGTAAGAAGGGGACTGGTTCTTGGAGGAAAGGCCAGGGAAAACAAACCAAAGGTGTCCACATACCAGGAGCACGTAGGCTAACTCCTCTGCAGTGGTAAAGATAGCCAGGCCTATGGCACTCAAGTAAAGGCTTGTGCCTTTACTCAGGCACTCAACAAACTTGAAAGTTGGTAGTGGACAGGATCCTTAGGACAGCTAGATAATTCACCTTATTGTGGGGTTTCCTTACTGGAAGGGTACTGGAAGTATCACAAATCTGAGGGGAGGTTTACAGAGTCAACTTTTAAGAAGTCAAGGAACCTCAGCTCTAACCACATTCCCTCAGCCAGATCGAATGTTTGAAAGACAGAGGCTCCGTATCACACCCTGGGCTTTGTTCTGGCCCTCTGCTTGACATCGGAGTTAGGGCACCCAATTGAAAACTGAAACCTTCTAGGACCATAATGTATGGGTCAAAAGATAAGCAGAGTTATTGTCAGACAGAAAGGGGAAGAGATGCCCTGGAGTTAACACCACTAAGTGTCCATTCTAGACACCACCATTAATGCTGAGGTTCAGGCAAATAATATACTGTCTCATCTTTTAAAACATTTTAGACTGACAGAGGGCAAACATCTATACAGATATAAATGTACGTTATAAATGTAATATATTCACTGCAAAACGTTCCCGATTCTCCACCCTTCTCTGAACAAGTTTTTGGTAATTATTTCCTTCAAGAGGTGGTGTCTATTTCTTACCCATTTTACCAGGTGTCTGCCTTGAAATTCAGTGACGCTAACAGGACATAGCAGAAGGGACCAAGACGCTTCCCACAATGAGGAGTCCCCTGCAGGACCTGCATGGCCATTGTGTGAACAAAACAGGGCTAATTTGGACCATAAGAGACCACACAGAAGAGAGTCCGCTTGCCTCAGTGGTTTTTCTAAATCACCTACAGCCCACTCAGCCCCAAACATGAGAAAGTCAAACGAAGAAGAGCAGAAGCATCTCCTGATTCACAGCTGACCTGAGCACATCTGCGATCCCAGATAGGACAGAGCCACCCCTCTGATCCATCATCTCCTAGGCAGTAATACATTTTTACTATCTTAAGCCACCTAATTTTGGGGTGTTTGTTATGCAGTGATAGCTAATGAGTACAATATATTTTTGTAGTTATAATCCAAGAAGGCATTAGATAATGTATTAGTTTGTTTTCTGTTACTATGATGAAATACCTAAGACTGAGAACTTTATCAAGGAAAGAGGTTTATTTAGTTCCCAGAGCTGGAAGTTCAAAGGCATGGCACCCCATCAGCTTGGCTGTGGTGAGAGCCTCATGGTGGACGGCAGCATGGGTGTAATGTGCACTAGAGGGTGAGCTTACATGGTTGGACAGGAAGACAGAACCGGGGAGAGGAGTCCTGTTCTTTTGTAATAGTCCTCCTGTGAGAATTAACCAAGGTATTAACGCTCTTCCCAGGCCAGTGCCCAGCGACCTGAACACTTCGCTGGGTCCCACATCTTAAAGGGAAAGTTCTGCACCACCTCACCACACTTCCACACCAAGGGCCAAGGCTTCCCATGAAAGAAGCCTTGGGGACCACACTCAGATCATAGTCAGACCATGGCAGGCAGTGATATAGAAGGGATTGAACTAAACTTCACAGGGGAAAGAATTGGCTTCTGAGTTTAAAAAAGCAGGAATAAATGTGTCTTCCTCAGCCTGTCTTTTATAGAGGAAGTGATATTCTGACTTAGCTTTGAAGGATAAGTGGGATTTCTTCTGGTGAAGATAAAAGGAGAACATAATACCTTTAGTTTTAATAAGAGTAATTCTTCATTTGACATTTGCAATGGGTTTCTTATGTATTTAATGTCTTAAATAAAGCTGTATTCTTCTCCTCTGTGGTTGAGAATAAATTATACCAGTACATGAATTTCTCCCTCTCATATGGCAAGGATCAAGACCGGCAATATGGTTTCAGAAAGACAATTGTATTTCCAGTGAATAGAGTAGCTTTCTGCTGCAAACACCTACATCACCCCAGCACCTGTTGAATGAAAACGTGCATATTTTATTCATAAAGGTCAACTAATTAGCAAGACTGAATTTTTACAAAACAAAATTTAAAAGCTGATTATTCTAAGTGGTAGAAGGCTAATGGTTGTACATATATTTAACACATTGAGTTATCAGCCAAGAAAGAAGGAAAGCAGAAAAGGAAGGAAGAAGGAAGGAAAGAAAGAAGGAAGTAAGGGAGGGAGGGATAAAAGCTTTATAACACCATGAAGTAATTTCTAGCAGAGTCACTAATGATGATCACCTTTACTGACCCGTGATCAATTATTAAAACTCTAATTCTAATAATATCATGAAAGAATAAACTGTAGGATAAGAGTGTTTTTCAAACAAAGCACACAAAAATGAGAAGTAATTACTGCCATAAGAAACATAATAATATCATTATTGGCAAACAATTAAGTACAGGGGGGAATTCTGGAGTGCACCTACAATGAAATAAACACATTGAAGGAAAAACTCTATTTTTCCCAGATGCAATCACACATTCATAGTAATTAGAAGCACATGCATGCACACTCATGCACGTGCGTGCACACACACACACAGCCCTCCTCAAATTGGGCATCAAGATGTTGCAAAGTAATACATTCTTACATTAAAATTAAACTAGGAGACTTAACTCACAAAATTCTGGTGGTGTCACTTTTATAAAATGCAATTCTGATTGAGTCTCTTCACTGATTTAAAATTTTCAAAGGCTCCCTGTTGTTTACGCAATCAGAAATGAAGTCAGCCCGCCTAAACGCAGAGTCTCAGACAAGGCGGGGTTGTGCGGACTTAGTGAGGGGGACTCGGCAGCACGAGAAGGAGCCCGGATCGGAGCCAGGAGCAAAGCAAGGACGGAGACTGGCAGAAACCCAGGCTCATCCCGATCCCACTGGGGGCTCCTTGCCTGCGCGGCTCACACAGGTGCCCAGTGCTGAAGCCAGGAGCAGGCTCGTGTACTGTTGTCTTGGGGTGAGGGTTAGACACCTCAGGCAATTTGGGGCGAAGTGGCTTCTACACAAAGAAAACTCTCTGGAGAAGGAGCAGCATGGAGCCAACGTGCACTGCAGCTGGAGAAGTACACTCTGGCCAGACACAGGGGATCCGGGTAGGGCACCAACATCTTCCAGCCCCAAACCACCTCGCCGTCCTTCATTCCCTGCTCCCTCCACCACCCAGCTCTGGTCAGTGGTCAGCAAGCAACTGCAAAAGACACGCCTTCACGAGGACGACTCTGTAGTCTCTTCCCTCGGGCTGGACGCCCCACGTCTCCCGTCTTCTTTGAGGGCAGGACTTCGTTCTTCACAACCAAGCACAACTGTGACTCTCACTCAAGCCCCCTTTGATCCCTAGGAAGGGTCAGGCTCATTTCTCTGTTATTTCTAGGGCTTTCATAAAATTCACTCTTGCAGCAAATTACACACACATCATTTTAGATATTTTTATATGAGTCGACAAGGCTAGATTACTGGTCTCCTGAAGACAGGGGTTGTATTTATTGGCCATTTGTGTCTCTTCTGAGAAGTGTCTATTTCGGTTGCCCATTTTTTGGTTGGGTCTTTCATTCAGGGGTTCTAATTTTTTGAATACTTTATGTATTTTAGATGTTAGTGCTCTGAGGTTTAGTTTGCAAATTTTTTTTTCTCATTCTGTAGATTGTCTCTTCACTGTGTTGGCTGTTTCCTTTGCTGTGCTGAAGCTTTTAATTTGCCGTAATCCTATTTGTTTATTTTTACTGTTATTTTCTTGTGCAGTTGGAGTTCTGTTCAGAGACGCCTTGCCTGCAACTATGATTTTAAGGGTTTTTCTACTGTCTCTTGCAATAAGCTAAGTGTTTCTATTTTAGTATTTGTATCTCTGGTCCATTTTGATTTTAGTTTAGTACATGGTGAGAAATATGGGTCTAGCTTAAATATTCTGCATATAGGTAGCCAGTTTTCCCAGCATCATTTGTTAAAGAGGATATCTTTCCTCCAGTATGTATCTTTGGCTCCTTTGTCAAAGATCAAATAGCTGAATGGGCCTGGGGTTGTATCTGCATCCTCTCTTCTGTTCTATTGGTCCACGTATCTATTTTTGTGCCTATACTGTGATATTTTTAACTCTGTAGCCTTGTACTACAGCATATGTATCTCTCACTCATTATGAGAAATACTTAAAATTTTTGATAGTTTTTACTGAAGTATAACCCATACACAAAAAGTGCACAAATCAAATATAGTTAATTATTAATCCTAAATTAATCTTTACAAAAGAACATGCCCATTTTACCAACACCCTGATCAGGAAGTAGGATACCAAGAGTCCAGAAACTGTCCTCTTCCAGTCCCTGCCTTGCCCAAGGTTACCAGTATCCTGGCTTCTATCACCAACGAGTACTCTAGCCTGCTTAGAAACAGAGAATTGTCAGGCACATTTGTTTAATTCATAGTATAGTAAATCAGCAAATCCCAATTACATACACTAATGGATTGCAATGCGATGTTTTGATACATATGCACAGCTATGGTTTGAATATCCGATCCTCTAAAACTCATGTTGAAGTTTAATTGCCACCATGGCAGTATGAAGAGGTGGAACCTTTCAGAAGTGATTGGGTCATAAGAGCACCAGCTTCATGAAAGGATGACGGTCATTATCTCTGAGGTGGCTAAGTTAGCACAGGTGTGGCTTCCTAAATTGGACCTGAGTTTTCTGTCTGATGCACACTTCCTGCTCAGGTAATATTCTCCGCTAGGTTATGATGCAGTAGAAACCCATGCACCTTCTGGGCCTTTCTGTCTTGGACCAATTCTATCCAGAATTGTGAGAAATTTTCATTTCCTTTGTAAATTACCCATTCTGAGATATTATGTTACAGCACCAGAAAACAGACTGAGGTGTATATAACATGGAGTGATTAAATCTACTAATGAACACACCCATCATCCCACTTGCTTGACATTTTTTGTGCAAATGCATTTGACATTTACTGTCCTAGCTATTTCAAACTATAAAATATATTTTATTAACTATAGTTACCCTGCTGTTCAATAGTTCTCAAAACTTATTGCCTCTTGTCTCATTGTGACTTTGTAGGAGGGGGACACGTTCGTATCCATGTTCTTTTACTCAACACTATCCCTACATTCATGAGACTCATCCATGGTGTTATATAAAATTGTAGATCATTCATTGTCATTGCCGTATCATAACCCAACATTAAATATGCCACAAATGATTTACCATGCTACTAATGCTGGTTGTTTTTAGTTTGGAGCTGTTAAAAGTAGTGGTGCCACGAAAATTCACTTCCATTGGACTCATATTTAGAAGTTGAATTACTGGATCAGAGGTTCTGTGCAGCTTTTGTGGATATTATTAAAGAATTTTTTCAAAGTGATAATAGCAATCTAAACCTGAATGTTTCGAATCCAGAATTTCATTGCACAGATCAACCTGTGCATTCTTGCTACTAACCCAGCCTGGACAACCAGGTGTGTAAGATCCACAATAGCTATGTCTAGGCTCATTCACTCTCTAGCACTGAAGGTAAACTAATCATAGGAAGGGTGAAATCACATGACGGGCCACATTATTTACTACATTGATTTACCCTGCATCAACCAGGCAACACCAAATTCTATTCCCCTTCACCTTTTCTATTTTGCTTAAAAAATATTCACTCAGTTACTAAACCATGTTTTTGCAAAAGAACTCTACGTGCTAATATAAGAGTATGGTTTTCATGCTTTATTACATTAGCAGGAATTAGCCAGTGTCCTATAATTGAGAATCACACTGAGGAAGTCTGATTATAAGTCTGTTAAGTTTACATGGAAAGAAAGAAAATTTGTAGTGATAAAAACAAAAAGTAAGAAAAAAAAAACTATACCAAAAATGTGGAAAGGGGCTTGTAAGTATTTAAAATTTTTTTTTCTGTTGTTAACTACCTGACACATTTCTTCTCTGTACACATTTTTGGATTTTATCATCAGAGTAAGTTAATCACTATGTATTTATGGGATAGTTGTTAGAGATGGCTAAATGGCTCCATGAAGCTCTGTGTGTGTGTGTGTGTGTGTGTGTGTGTGTGCGTGTGTGTGTGTGACTATTTAAACCTATCAACAATCTCACCATCATCTCCTAATGGCATGGCTTTCACTGAATCAGAACCAATGTCTAGCGATATCTTTTATATGACCTGTTTCCAACAAGTTCTGGTCTACTTAAGACCATCAATAAAACAACTGAGGTTACAACTCAGTCCAGCCTGAAACTGAGAAACTATAGCTAGGTCGAAAATTGTTCAATTTCCATGTGAAAGCTGAATAATGATAAATGAGTTCCTACTGTGTGCAAGACACAATGTCTAAGCCAGATCCCATGATGGTTAACTTTCTGTTACTATAACAGAATACCTCAGGTAATTGACTGATATAGAGAAAAGGTTGATTTTTGGCTCACAGTTTTGGAAGTTCAGTCCATGTTATATTGGCCTCATTACTTTGGGCCTGTGGCCAAGCAGCACATCATGGAGACAGTGTATGGTAGAGCAATCCCTCTCACTTCATGGACGGGAAGAGAGAGAAAGAGAGAGAGAGAGCAGTTCATAGTAGCCTGTAATCCCAGCACTCTGAGAGACTAATGCAGGAGGATAGTAAATTTGAGCCCTGCCTGGGCAATTCAGCAACTTAGTGAGACACAGTGTCAAAAAAAAAAATAATAATAATGACTGGGAATGTAGCACAGTGAAGTCCTTGGATTTAATCTCCACTACTGAAAACAAAACAAAACAAAAAAAAAAAACAAAAAAAAAAAAAAAAAAAAAAAAAAAAAAAAAAAAAAAAAAAAAAAAAAAAAAAAAAAAAAAAAAAACAGAGTCTAAGGTCCTGCAACCTTCTTTGAGGGAATGTCTTAGTAGCTGTCTCCAGAAAAAAGGACTAGGTGTATAGCTCAGTGCAAAGGCCCTGGATTCAATCCCCACCTCCCCTCCCTGTAAAAATAGGGAGGATCTAGTGTCCCACAACTCTCTTTGAGGACATGTCTCCATGCTCAGGACCTCCCCTCAGGCCTCACCTCTGAAGTTTCCACCACTTCCCAATAGCACCACCCTGGAAAGCAAGCCCCTAACACCTAGGCCTTTGGGAAACACAAAACCCAAATGACAGCAGATCAATAAGCAGCATTGTGATTCTCATCATCCATCTGAAAATGAGGGCAGCTAAGTGCCTGTCCCAGATCATACAGTCAGTAAATGACAGAGCTGAATATAGACCTGGGTGTGTTTGATTCCAAATCTCTTATTATTTCTGCTGTATCTTTATATTCCCAAATTTACTTATTTGGTGTCAAGATGGAAATTAGGAGGAAAAACAAAGCATAACAAAATGTCAAAGACTAAGAGGGTGTGGATGACAGGGTTTAAGGCTTCTCCCGGGTGGACAAGCCAGCTAGCAGTCCTGTTGTGCTATCATGGCAACCAGCAACATCTTTGCTAGAGGTGCTTTAGATGATGGATGTCTGGGGTGTGTGTGTGTTGTGTGTGTGTGTGTGTACCAGGTATTAAAGGAACAAGATTGTTTATTATCTGTGTCTTTATTTGAAAAGCACTGTGCACAGGGACCCCTGGGGAAATGCTGCTCCATCTTTCAAAGGCAATTTTCTATTTTTGTTCATAGAAAAGTGTGTGTGTGTTTGTGTCTGTGTGTGTGTGACACAGAGAGAGAAATAGAGAGAAAGAGGGAGAAAGAGGTAGGGGAGAGAGATTTGGTTTTCAATGGGAGCTCTCCAAGGCCCCTTCCTTATTTCAAGTTCTAAAATGCTATGATTCTACATCTCATCAAACATAATAGAAAAGTTCACATTTAATATATCTTACAAGAATTGGCTTCCTGTAGATTATGCCCTTCAGCTATCATTTTAAATTGTAATTTGCAGTTTTGAAATTCTTCTATAAAAGAAGATGTTTTCTATAGTCAAAATAGAAGTAACTTAATTTTTATTGTCTGACTAAATTGATGCATTTTTCCCTTCTTTTGTTTGAAGGACTCATCATGAATTTGTCAAGTTGCACCAGGGAAATGTATGTACTCTCTAGTTCTCAGTGAATGACAGAAATGTGACTCTAAAATACATTTAGGGTAAAGTGGCTGTAATTCTGTCATGTATTTTGAATCTAGTTTTAAAGGGACAAAGATGTTGATTAGTTTAGGTGGCCTTGAATATATCTGAACATATTCTGGAGTGTGTAGTAAGCATGACACACTGGGTGCACTGAGATATAGTAAGGCTTAGAATCTCTTAGAGGTTTCAGAGGAGTAGGACTAGAGAAAACAAGGGTCTGGAGGAGGGGGTGCAGGGCTGGACAAATGTGTGCTCAGGAAATTGCAATAGTTACCTGCTGTGTTCCTGTTAACTTAGTTCTATAAAAGTATTCAAGGTCTGCATTGAAGAAGGAGACTGCCCTGGCAATAGATAACCAGGACCAACTTTGTTTCATCCATTTCTTTAGCAGCTCCTAGAATGCTTAGAAACTGAGCACCTTTCATTGACACTTTCCTCAGATCATCTCCCCTTCCTGAATGAATATGAAAGGCATCTGGAACTAAAAGGCCAAAGATTTTCCTGTGATATTTCAAAGTCCTTGTAAAAAAAAATAAGTGGTATTTAAATGGCAGCTTTAAAGGTAGCAAACGTATTCATGGTTGAAGGAAAAGTGAGATTCATTAAAAACATATAGATCGATGTAAGTGATCTGGATGAAATTAAATGGGGACTAGAAAGGTGCTTGTCAGACATGCTTCACATCTCTCATTTTGATATTTGCCCAAAGGTAGCTACAACAACTTGAGAAGCCCTACCTTGCTCACTAGTCTTCGAACATTTCCTGTTAATTGACAGGAGAAAGCTGAATGTAAGAAAATACAATAAGATACATGAAATAGCCACCCTGAATTTAAGAATCTTAGCTGTGAGTGTTAGTAATCTGCTCTGGTTCCCATAGCAAAATTGCAAAGACCGGGCTTAAGCCACCAGTGTTTATCTCCTCACAGCTCGGGAAGGACACCAGGACTGAGCAGTTGGCGTAGCTAGTTTCTGTGAAGACTTCTGGCTTGCAGAGAGCCATGCTCTTTCTGTGCATGTGCATGCGCTCCTGGATCTCTTCCTTTTCTTACAAGTCCACCCGGCCTCCCAGGTCAAGGGACAGCCCACTTGTGGTCTCACTTAACCTTAATTACCTCCTTGCGGGCCTGTCTCCAAATACTGTCATACTGGGGGTTAGGGTTGTAACACGTGACTTGAAGACTGGGAATAACTGCAGTGCACAGCAATGGACTCACTACTGTTCATTCTCGGTGTAAAAGTTCTATTATCTCGGGAAACAAACTCCTTAAATTGGCCAAAATTCTTTGGGGCCAGATCCTTGAGAAGGAAGATTTTCAAGAAAAACTGTGAACATGAAAGATCAGCCCCTCTCGGGTACCAGTGTGATTTTGATTGGAATGCTAACATCCTGCTGGATAACTTAATGAGTAATTCTGCACACATTCCATCCAGAAATTGGATTAGTTTATATTTACACATAATTTTCCATCTTCTAAAAAATAAATAGTCCATCTTCTCCTCCTTCTTTTCCTTCTTCATCCAATTCAAAAGTTTCACCCAAACTGTTCCGACATTGACCACCTTTTCCCCAGAACTATTCCTGCTTCAGCAAAGCTTTTCTCTTTCAGTGGAAGTTCACATATGCAATTACCAGCAGTTCGGCCTTAGCAAGTAACTATCTTTCCCCAACTTGAGAAATGAATAGAAAACAATTGCCATTTTGGCTACTGCGCTGTGAATTACTCCTCTAAGAGCCTTATGAGTCAGATTTCTTTTGAATTCCTTTGTGCCCTTTTCACGTAGGCAATTTTCCATTTTCCCAGGTTTCTTATGGTGATTTCATAGAACCCACTAACATGCGAGTTCCCTTTATTTTCTTGCCTTTCTTTCCTTGAAATTTGTTGTTATTGTTGCACTGCCTTTGTTTTCACTGACTTGAAATTAGTATCCAGATATTTTCAAGGTACAAATGAGAAATAAGCTTCTAGAAATGGAATGAGAAAGGGTGTATTGACAGGAGAATAAAATTTTGGATGAAGACGATCTGAATTCCAATTCTGGTTTTGCTAAATAACAGGGTACATTCTTGGGAAAGCTGCTTACATTTTTTTGTGCCCTACTTTTCTCATCTATTACCTGGAGAGGATAAAAGCAACTTTGAGGGATTGCTATAAGCACCACTGAAAATGAATATACATTTACCTTTTGAGGTCATTTTGATTTTGAAAAAAGCCCAGAAGCTACACAGTGCCAGATCCAGTGAATAAGGTGAGTGAAGACACACACATATCATGTTTTTAATTGACAGAAATTGCCTTACGTGTTTTGAATCAGTTCAGAACATTGAGGCATCCAAAACAATGCAATTAAAGATTGCAGAACCACTTCAGAAAGTAGCAAGAATGATGAGATAAGTGTTTGAAGCAAGAGGGAGGGTATGTTGAGGAGAATTAAGGGTAATGTGTCTTTTACAGTAAAAATGTTTTAATTTTTATGTAAACACTCACTGTATTTTTTGTACCTAGTGTTGCATTGCTGAGCACAACAGAGGGGCTCAATGCACGTGGACCATAACTCTGTCTTCAATCCTCATTAGTTAATAAAAGTGAACATACTCACATTCACTGCAATAATACACATTTTCCTGATTGGAACACGATATCACATGCCATAATATAGGTCCTCAAGTTCCTCGCCTTAAGCTTCCCACAGCTGTTTTCGTGACTCCGTGAGTGCAGGAGTATAGGTCCCACTTGAACTCACTCCAGCTCCAGTCTTCCGTGTGATTCCCTGGTGGCCTCTACCTGAGAGGAAGCTGCTGCAATTGTCAATGGCAGGGTGGTGACAACTCTGTTGGCATGGTGTCAAGATAAAAAAGAAACACAGATGCTAGCTAAAGTTGTAAGGACAGATCTTAATCAGAGTAATTTTTGTAACAGGGACGAGTCCACCATTGAACAGGACCCAATTTCATTTGTACAGGTGAGAATGGTTGTTTGAATTAGGAGGTAGGAAGAGAGACAACATAGATGCTCTGTAGAGTCAGAGAAGTAACTATTACACAAGGTTTGTCAAGTGACAAGCAATGAAACCAGCTGAGCTGCTAGCTGGCAACTAGTCAGGATTCTATACTCCCACTGAGACTGGTAGACAGGCCCCACCGTCCAGTGTGACTGGACAAAAAATAGAAAAAAAATTTTTTTAACACTGAGTTTCCTCAAGGAATTACTTTGAGAGGGACTAGGTCTTCTTAGAGATGTAGCCATAGTCTGTTAGCAGCCATGTTTGAATCTGTTAAGCCTTTCCGTGAGACAGGGTCGAGAAGCAAGCTCAGAGGAGCCTGGCTGGAGTTTGGGGACAAAGGGTATCTTTGTCAGGGGCTGCCTCCCTGAGAGTCCAAGGCTTCAGACCATGGAGCCACCACTCTCTGGTGTCTCCTCCAAACCAAGGCACCCAGGCCAGGAGACTACCTCAGCCTGGCTTCTCGCTGGGCTTCATGTAATGAGCCACATTTTTGCTTTCCTCCAAACAAAACTAATAAAAATCCACCACATAAATTGACTCCTGGCAACACAACCAACCATGGTATAAGAATTGCTTCTTTATGTCTAAATACCAATTGCAACTAAAAGCATGACTTCCTTTTCATTGATAAACATAGGAACACAGCCTTGTCTTACTTAAGACTCCTAGATCAATCTCCCATAGAGTATAGGTCAATTTGGCATAGATAACTAAAAGCTACCATTGTTTTAGATGATTTTTGTTTTCTTAAAAATTAGAAAATTCTACTTCTACTTCCTGTTGTGAAAGGGTACTTCTAGCCGGCCCCTGCCAGTGTTTTTTTTCCACAGAGATCATCCAGGCCGATGTAAACACTGCTCTCCTAAAGGGACTGTAAGTTGTTTTCCATTTAGAAGACACTGATAAAAAGACATCATTGAGGAGGATTCTAATTTTTTCCAGTATATCCTACTTCTAACCAGGATCAGTTCCCATTAACAACTTGACTGTAGCCAAACACAGTTCCAGTAAATAGGTTTAAAAACATAAAGGGAAAGAACACTTTCCCACTCATATAGGTTTTTAAAAGTAAAATAACTTTTTTAAATTTAAAAAGCTAAAATTGAAGAATAGAGAAACCCTTACTATGGTTTCTCTCCAGTCACTGTTTGGCTGGCTCTACTTTTATTCCAAGGCTGGAGTAGACATTATCCGTCTGCAGCTTGCTACCTCGGCATTTGAAACTCTCTGAACTGGCAGTGGTTATTGCCTTAAGTCTGTGAAAATAAACTGTAAATGCTTTCCTCTGCTATCAGTGGCTTTCTAGTGCTTGCAGTTTCAGTCTGTTCACTGTACTCCAAACCGAAGGAGAAGAGAGAAGCCACTCTTGGCTAAGAGAGGGAGATTAGAACAGTTAGTTAATACTCACGTACTTACATGCTTATCATACCCAGCACGTATGCTTGAAACCCTGGTGAGCACTTATTCTTTAAGTTATTTGTTAAATAAGTATGTGGGTTAACATGTGTTTTTCACTCTAAGATACCTGCATTTGAAATGGTGAAACGAGGACCTCCCTTCTCAAAACAATAAAAACGCAAGCAAAACAATCAAATTCAATGACTTCTTAAAATCAGGGGTCTCTGTCATTTTCCCTTGGGCCAGGTGACTATGAAATGCCTATGGCCTGGCAGCCAACAGAGAAAGCTGACCGCTTTTGAGCTCTATTAGAAGCCACGTCTCCAGAGGACACGCAATGCCTTGATCAAATTAGCAACACCTGGAAAATTTCCGTTCCCAGGAAGATGGTTGTTTCTATTTGATTTGACTTGAAGCTCAAATCAAATAAAAAATGTCCTATCTCCAGAGCCTGAGTGAAAACAATTGACAATCTACCAGTAACACTGTCGCGTTAAAGCTGCACACAGATGTAATTTCATTTGGTGCCAACAGGAGCCTGGTCAAAAGTTTAAAAGAAAGACTTTGAGAATAAAATGACTGTGGGGAAACGTTTCCAACATAATCCTGAGGATTTGGATGACTACTCTCCCCTACAGAGATGTGTGGCTGACCAGGGTGTGTCCAGGAAAGACCTGGGAAGGAGGACGCGCCACTCACCTTTGACACAAGCGAGGAGAACTGACGCTGACGTTTCTACTTCCGGGAGCTTGGAAGTGGCCATCACACACAGATTCCCTCGCTGGACTCTACAGTACACTGCCTCAGGGATGACCCCTGGGTCCCAGTCTTAAAAACAAAAATGAGAACTTTTTTCAAACTCTCAGAGAACTCAGTGGCAGTACCTCACGAGGAATACAGTATAAGATTCATTAAGAAAAGTTGCAGAACAAGCAACAATAAAAAACAGCAGCAACAAAATTGAGGGGAGATATGATAACCAAGCTATACAATGTTCAGATTTCAACTACAATGTATGAGACAGATACTAGGTTTGGATATGGCTTGTCTCCCAAAGATTGGTGTGCCAGAAGCTTGTTCCCCAATGTAGCCATGTTGATATGGCAAAACCATTAAGAGGCAGAGCTTCAGGGAAGGGAAGTAGGTCACAAGGGCTCCACCTCGGTGAATAAATTAATGTTGTCTGCACAAGTGGGTCAGGTCTACTGGGACTATATTGTTTCCCACAAGAGAAAGTTATTTAAAAGTGAGCCTAGCACGTCCCTGGTCTGTTGCTTCCTGTCTCACCACGTGACTCCTCTCTGGCCCTCTTGCACACATTCCTACCGCGAGGCCATCTGCTATGCTGTAGTGTAGCCAGAAGGCTCTTTCCAGAGGTCAAATGGGTGGGGCCATCAATCTCAGACTTTCAGTCTCTAAAACTATGAACTATACAACCTTCTATTCTTTATAAAGTTCCTGACTTCAGGTAGTTTCTTTTGTAGTCACAGAAAACACACTATGACAACCTATGACCCATATAAAGTAAAAGCAAACAGCCAATAGACAATGTTGCCCAAAGTCCCACATGTGGTAGTCCCAGAATAATCTCCTTCTTTTAAGACCAGCTAATTAGAAATTTTAATTCTATCTGCAACCTTAAGTTGACTTTGCCATGTAATCCAACATATTTACTTGTTCTGGATATTTAGATATGATCATCATTAAGGATCATTATTCTGCCTGTCAAAAATTATATAGAGGCGTGGAAACACTATCACAGTCGAGACACTAAACATTTCCATCCCCCCAAACAACTTCCTCTTTCTCCCATTTGTATTCAAAACATTCTCCATCCCACCCTATCCTCTAGAAAATACTGACGTGTTATTTGTCCCCTTTGTTTGTCTTTTCCAAAAGTCATATAAACGGAATGATACAGCAGCACACTTTTGAGTCTGGCTTCCTTAAATCACCACAGTAAAGTAATTGTCCATGTGTGGCAAGTATCAATTGTCTGTTCTTTTTATTCCTCTTGAGTCTTTCTTTTAGAAATGTACCGTTTGTCCTGTCACCAGCTGAAGGACAGCTAGTTGTTTCCCATTTTAGATATTATGAAATACCCTCCATATGAACATTTTTGTACAGGTCAACTGATAAGTTAAATTAAATATTTAAAATAGTCAAGTAATCCAAATAAAATAAGAAAAGCAGTTTATAAGACTGTTTTTAATTTACTCTATTTTGTCATTTCTTGTGATGCATGCTAAAGCCAATGACCTGAGATCTCCTACTCTGATATAGATTATTACTGTAAAAAATCTCACTCCACTAGGGTATTAGCAACATCCCCAAAATTTTGTTGTGTTGTACTATCATTTTCCTTCATTTCCTTTTTTGACTGCTTCCTTAACTCTTAGATTATTAAGATACGTGGTATTTGGTTTCTAAATAATGTAGGAAAATTCCAGAAATCTTTTTATTGTGGATTTCTAATTTATTCCATTATAGCAAATGATCATACTTAGATGACTTTAAGCCTTTCAAATATACTAAAACTTGTAATACAATCCACAGTATGTTCTAGCTTGGTAAACATTTTATGTGCACCTACAAATAATTTTTTAAGTCTTCTATATACTTACTGATTTCCTGCATACCAAGTCTGTCAATTATTAAGGTAAAGACATTGAAATTTCTACCTATCATTGTTAGATTACCAAACTTTTTCTTGAAGTTCTACCAGTTTTTAAATGTATGGTAAAGTTCTAATACCAAATAAATTAATCACATATAAGTTTTATGTCCTCTTGCAGACGTTGTCCCTTTATCATTATGAGCTGACCTTCTTTATATCTGGTAATGTTATCTGCTCTGAGTCTACTTTGAGATTAATAAATCACTCTAGCTTTATTTGCTTACTATTACAATGATAAATCATTTACCATGTTTTTACATGAAGCTAATTTATGTCTTTGCATTTAAAATGTGCTTCTTATGGGCACCATGTAAGTAGGTTTTGATTTGTTTTCATGACTGTGAAAAGATTATCTTTTGATGGAGGTGTTTAGGCCATTTATATTTAATGTGATTATTGATGATTTGGTCTAAAACTATTAACTTCCAGTTTGCTTCTCTACTTATTCCAATAGATCTTTGTTTTCTTTTTCTGCTGTTTTTCTACCAGTAGCCTATGGGTTTCTAAAATTTTTCTTGTTTAATATCAAAACATTTGAGATTTCCCTGACAGCCTTCTGTTAATGATTCGTAATTTAATTCTGTATGATCAGAGGACATACTTCATTTTCTTTCAATTCTTTTAAATTTATTAATGAGCTTATTAAATTTATAAATGAATGACTTTTAGTAAACTTGGGTACTTTTCATTCATTATCTCTTCAAGTGGTTTTGTTTTCCTGTGTCAAAACATTTCCCATCTAGAATTTCTTTCTTTTCTAGAACTCCAAAGAGGCAAATGTTGTAATTGTTGATATTATCTTAGAAGATTTAGATATTCTGTCCATTTCTTTCTGGGTTTTTCTTTTTTTTTTTTTTTTTTTTTTTTTTTTTTTTTTTTTTTTTTTTTTTTTTTTTTTTGTGCTGGGGATCGAACTCAGGGCCTTGTGCTTGCTAAGCCCCAGCCCTTTCTGGGTTTTTCTGATTATATAATTTATACTAGACTCTCAGGTATAATTTCTGCTGTGTTCTTTCCTCTCTTCCTTCCATTCTGTTATTGAGCCCTGTAGAGTATTTTTTATTTCAGGTATTATATATTTCAGTTCCCAAATTTCTGTTTGATAATTTTTCATTATTATTCTTTTACTGAGAGAGAGTTTCTATCTGTCATAAGTTTTCACTTTATTTCATAGAAAATGTTTATAATGAGCTGCTTTAAAGTCTTTGACTGGCAATTCCAAGACTTCTTAGGTCATCTGTGTTTGCCATCTGTTTATTGTCTTTTAAGTATTAGTCACATTTCTCTGATTATTATGTCACATAATTTTGGATTATATCCAGAATATTTTAATTTTAACTTGCAAGTTTCTAAATCATATTATAACCTTCTGAAATATGTTGATTTGTCTTAACTGGCCATTGATATGATCACGCTTTAACTGTGAAGAGCTTTCCCTTCAGTGGTACCAATGTCAGTTCTGTTCTCTAAGTCCTTGCCATGTTATGTGCACCAGCCGGATGCATGTGCCCCACAGAGGATATTGAGAGATTTGAGCCATAATTTACATTGCAGTCCAGTCCTTGGAGCCTTTGCTATGCTTTGATGGAACTGCTCCACACGTACTCAGCTCGTGGGTGAGTGCAATAATGATGCTATTATGCAGTCTTCCTAGATCTTCTCACGATATCATGAAGTTCTGGGTAAATAGAGCTAGTTTGAGATTAACTGGTGAAAGAAGAGACAGAGGAAAGTAGCATGGATTGAATACCCTCTTCAGACAGCAGAGGCTCCTGATTTGGTTCCTCTGGCTAGAAAAATAGTGCTTCACTCAGCTCTTGTATCACTACTACCCACCTGTGCAGCTCAGTGACTGGATTACTCTGGGCAAGGTTGAGAGGGAGAAGAGAAAATACTGAACATAGGAGGTTGTCCACATAATTTCCAGCATCACAGTTCCTTTCACTAGTCCTTCAGTCAAAAAAGGGGTATTTTCTTATGAAGCTTTTGCTTTTAGCATCTGCTGTGCAATTCTGAGATTCAGCTCACCCTGGAGTCAAAGCAGGAAGACTCAAAGTAAGGAGAAAAATAATAACCAAACCAGCAGCTCATCTCCCATACTCTATCCTTCCACTCCACCCTCACAGGGACCAGTACTCATGTTTAACTTGAATCCTCAACATACTTCTATTGTTACTTGTCAGAGACTGTAGGCAGTAGTTTTCATATTCAGTCCAGAGGGGGTTTTTTTGGATTTTTTGTTTGTTTGTTTGTTTTTTTCACCTGTAATCAATAGAAGTGATAGGTTACAGTAGGCTTACTCATCTTTGGCAGTCAATGTATCTCATTTCACATTTTCTAGTAACCACATTAAATAAGCAATTATGAATGGGCAATGCTGTATAAATATATATTTTGTTAACCCAACACGTTCAGAATATTACTGTTTTCTTACATTAAGTCTTTAACACACAGCGTATTTCTCTTCAGACCAGCCATTGGAAGTGCTGAATAGATACATGTGACTAGTTAGTGACTTCTGCACCAAGTGGTGTAGATCTATACTCACAGGCATCTAATTTGTAGCCTGCAGGTTTTTCCCCTCTTCCTCTGAGTGAAGAAGAATTACCTTGGGTTACATATAAAATATATAACATAGTTAATATGTGCCAGCAACAAAACCTCTTCTTTATATTTTATTAAACATTAATAGATATATGACCAAAAAAGAAACCAAAAACCCAGCAGACCACAGATTGGACACACCTAGGAGCAATGTGTCTTCCTAGGGACATAGGGAATCTCGTTTAAATGATTATGATTCAGTAGATCTGGGGAATGGCCCAGGTGTTTCTAACGCTGTTGCTTGGACATTTTAAGTTGCAAGACTCTAAAAGTAAATCAACTACTTCTTAAACTTGTTCCATATTCTAGCTATCTATATAGGCTGTATCCTAAATAAAGATACTTCTATATTTCTACCTCAGTAGGCTTACATTTCTATCTACCCCATGTCCTTGCCAGTGATGGTAATATGATGCTCTAGTAAATTTTTTATACCAAATTAGCAACTTCTGAAGGCACAATTGGAGAAATATCTTCTGTGAGTGCCCATCTTTAGTCCTTAATAATTTCATCTCCATAGCTTTGACAGGCACCTCGTCTCTCAGCAAAAGGAACAGACGAGCTACTGTTTGGATTTTAGGACCTGTAATAAGTCCCAGTTCTATTTTGGAAGCATTTCTTAAAAGGGCACATCATTATCAAGAATCAATTTGAAATGTTTCCTCAGTAAACCTGAATGGAACGCTGATCATAAAATGAGACCCAGAAAATGAGCTGCATGGAGATAAGAGCTCAGCCTGATTTCTATTAATGCTCCCCTCCATCTCACAAGCTGCCTTGGGTATGACAATCACTTTCGCAGATTCCACAGTGTAAGGAAACTAGCAGTTGGAGGGCGCAGACCCCTTTCCAGGCTGCAATGAGTATCCCAATCCTGATCTTCCCGGGGGCCCGACCATACATGGAAGATGTGCACAGTGAAGTCTCGGTATTTATTTCTCTGCAGGAAAAACAGCAACCACAACATTATGCTATCACTGTTCACAGAACAATTTTCAAAAATAGTTATGCACCCTCTTGCCCAAAATATGTATGTGTCAATACCCTGGTGGAAAGTTTGCCCAATTTCTGGAAGATCTGGTAGCCTCACCTGTTAGGTTTAAGAAGCTACATGCCGACTCCTTTCTTAAATTCCAAAAGTTCACTTTTCATGGTATTTTTCTAGGTCTTTTAAAGCAATAGTAAAATATTTCCAGGAAAAATTAGAACTAGGTGAGAAATTTGCTTTAAAGAAAGAAGAAAAATATAATTATAAAAGCCAATGATCTCCTTTATATCTAAAACACTAAAATCCTCAGAGTAACAATAGCAGTAATATGGGGTACCAGTATTTTATTTGGAGCAATCCCTGGAAACAGCAGTAGGAACACACACTGAGGAAGGAAGCCAATCCCGGGGGCTGCTAGAATGACATCGAGCAGGTAGAATGATATCCACCTGGAGCACCCCGGGGAGAGTAAAGGATCTGCCTCCTTCAGTCATGTCACCTGAGCAGAGAAGGCAGGGGACTGCTGGATGCACAATGTCTTCCCCTCATCCCCATCCCTCCCACGTGCCATGTGAATGGGGTAAGCTTCATTCCCGTCAACACAGAAAACTCTCAGGAGAAACTCAAATGCATGCAGTGGATGACCAGGGCCACCAGCTTTGCCACTGTCCTCTTGGACTTTTGGCCTGCATGACAATTGTAGGACACTGATGTAGCACAGGTCACAGAGGCTGCCGGAAGGGAAAGAGAAGGAGGACAATCATTTGAATGACTCTGTTCTCTGTAATCTTGTTGAGTATGAAATCAATGCTGAAGAATAGGGTTGCCTGTCTTTTCTGTCTTAATATATATGTTGCCAATAACTAGCACAGTTAACTAAAGGTTCTTTTCTTTCTTTCTCCTTTGTCATTGGATATTTTTACTGTGATTCTGTTGTTTAAGAGTATCATTTACAATGTTTCTATTCAAAGTCAAGCAAGAAAAAGAGCAGTTTGTTCTGTCTTTTATCTGCATTATATCAGTTTAAAGGATCATCTCTTTCTACACCCTACAGTTTCCTTTAGTTCTACATTTACAGGAAGTGTCCAACCCCCTTGGTGGCCTATTTAACACCAGTACAAAACCCAGAAGGTTTAATTGAAAGCACTGGCATTCAAACTGTGCTTGGTAGCTTGCAGGAGGTGGGGGCTGTGTATTTAAGATGAGTATTGAGTGGAACCCCGTGATCTCGGGGCCCAGGGCCGGGGAGCAAGATCTGAAAGAGCGTGAGGATGTCCAGTTATCAGTGACACAATTGGTGACTTAACCTAATGATGCAGGGGAAAGAAACTGTTAGCAGCTTAGGGAAGGAACTGTCAAAATAAGATTGAAAGAGTCTCTCTTGCAATTAATAACAAAAAGAGATTATAGCACCGACCTGTTCCTTTTTTATAGCTGCAAATTATTCAAAGAAACAAAGGAGATTAGCAAAGGGATTTTTCATTGCTGTACTGCTTGACAGCACCTCTCAATTGTTGCCCGTTGTTTAGGATTAATGTCACTTTTCTATCCCTAATACACAGAATGAGAAGGTTTTTATTGCTATAATTTCTATCATCATGAAACTGAAACAAAGACAGCACATTTTTATATAATTACATCCACAGTGCTTAGAATGCCCCTTTCTGGATGCTAAAGAGTTATATGCATTAAAATAAATAAATAAAAGTAACTATACTAAGCAAGAGCCTCAAAGGTGGGTAGAAAGATATGTCAGTGTGTCAACCCCAAGCAAGCTAAACTACTGTTTCTATGTTGATATTCTGTTTTCAGGCTAATGTTTCATAAAATTAGTTTTTAGAGGAAATGTGTGTGTGTGTGTATGTGTGTGTATGTATGTGTGTGTGTTGTGGGAATGTATTATACTTACATAAAATCAGGCCTCTGTAACTATAAGTTACAGATTTAACTACTCAACCAATACTTCAAAGAAAAATTTTAAATTGCATCTACACGAAACATACACAGACTTTTCTTTCTTGTCGTTAGTCTCGTCAATATATAGCATTTACATTGTATTACATATTATAAGTAATCTACAGACAGTTTAAAGTATAAGAGAAGGTACATAGGTTATATGCAAATACAATGCTATTTTATATATGAGAATTCAGCATCTGGAATTTTTTAACCACTTGGTGTGGATATCCAAAAACCAATCTCCTGTGGATTCTGGGGAGCAACACTGTGAATGTGCAATCCCGAAGGATTACAATGATGTCTAATTGTTCACTTTTCTGAGCTCAATATCTAACATATGAAGCTGGAGCTGCTAAAAGTCCCTTGGTCAGTAAATTTTCAAATTCATTAAAACAAAAAGGGATACAAACACTTCACAGAGACCAAAGACACTAATTGGGTGGTCACTGATGGGTATTACACAACCAGTGAATGCTGTCTGTATTTAAACATTTAATTTTAATGTTCACAAATATGTATTCAACTACCAACTTTGTGTGTAGGATTGTTTTAAGGCTTTGAGAGTGTAATGAGAAGCATCCTACTTCCTCTATTTAATTTTTCTCTGTAGCATTTATCCTCATATGTACTGAACATTGTATCCTTCTTTAGTGTTAGGGATTAAACTCAGAACTTCACACATTCTAGGCAAGGGCCCCACCACTGAGCTACACCTCCAGCCCCTTGCTATTCTTTACTATAAAGTTAGTTTTCCCCACTTGAGTGCAAGTTCCGTAAAGGAAAGACTGCATTAGATGCTCTCAGCACCCCTACTTTTATCTTCTAACATAGATTGAGTCACATCTCCAAAAAATTATCTTGGAGTCCTAAGCCTCGAGACTTCAGAATGTAACCACAGAGGAAACAGGGTCTTAACAAAGGGAATCGAATTAAAATGCAATAATTAAGGTGGGCCCCAATCGAATATGACTGGTATCCTTTTAAAAGGGGAAATTTGGACACAGTGACAGATATGCACAGAGGAAAGAGGAAGATGAATTCACCACACGTGAATGAGGGACTCTCATGGTGACACGGCTACAAGATGGAGGTCACCAGGCTGGGGTGTAGCTCAGCAAGAGTGAGTCTGCCTCACACGTGAGAGACCCTGAGTTTGATTCCCAGTGTTGAGGGAAAAGAAAAGATAAAGACGGTGGCAAGGAAAGGTTCTTTGATAGGTTTCAGAGGGAACGTGGTCCTGCCTACATTATGATTTTGGACTTTAAGTCTCCAAAATTGTGTGACAATAACTTTCTGTATTTCTGAGGCATCCAAATTGGGGCATTCTGTTCCAGAAGCCTTGGCAAAAGAATATTCCCCTTCAGATGTTACTGTTTTGAAACCACTTTCCAGCGTTCCCAGCAGTTAATGCAAGCCCCTCCCTCTGAGTAGCCAGGATGAGAGTTGATGAGAAGACAGATGCCCAAGCTCCTTCCCAGACCCTCAGCTGCAACAACTCTGAGGATGCCTTCTGCACTGCTCCCCAGCAAGACAAGCCTTAGCTGCCCACCGCAGTTACCTTGCTGGAAAACACAGCTTACTGCCTCCTTCCGTCGCCATCCCAGAGCCCCACACTTCCACTGGTGCTTCCTGACATTACCTCTCAGATAGATGACTGCAAAGGGTCTCAAGTTTCCAGGTCTGCTTTCAGGGGAACCCAGCCCAAGACCAGGTGTTTGTATGCCCCACTATGAATTTCCAGGACCAAGAATGTGCCTGGCAAGTGGGTATATTAAATATAGACCATATCTGTAGATGAAACAAGAAGTGATAGAGAACATTCATCACTTGTCCACAAAGATTCTACAAGTGAGAGAAGAAACACAAAGTGAAAGAGTGAAAGCAGAGGAACACTTGAAGGCAGCAGCAAGGAACCATGGGAGAGTTTGGTACCAGGCTAATTGAGGCACACAGGCCACAAGCACCATCAGGGTCTTCAGGAGAATGCAGAAGCCACCCCGGATTCCAAGGCTTCACCAAAGGTTGGCGGTGTCCTGTTGGAGAGCACGTGCCATGTGCTCACTACTAGTGAAAGGAGCCATGGGAGAGTTTGGCATCATGCTAATTGAGAAGCCCAGGCCATGAGCACCATCAAGGTCTTCAGGAGAACGCAGAAGGCACCCATGGGTCCACAAGGCTTCACTGAAGGTTGGTGGGGTCCCACTGCAGAGCACGTGCCACACACTCACTACTAGTGAAAGAACCTCTGCCAACCCTCCTAAGAGATATTCTACAGTGGAAGAGACCAATGCTAAAGTAATGCTATAGTTGTGCAAAACACACAAAGCTTGCGAGTTCTAAGTTCCACAGTGATCTGCTGGATGAACCAAGAAAAGAACTGAGGTATTATTTTTAGAGAGAACTTGATTTAATTCTCTTTGATGCAAATCGGTGTGCATTCATCTGATATGCATAAATTGCTAAGCACCAATGCTTCTGAGCTTGGGTTGCATAAAAATAGAAGAAGCTTATCTATTACAGATTTTAGGGATGCAGCAGAAGAAAATATATTGAGATGATTCAAAATAGTCCATTTTAAGTTCTTTAGTATTATTACTACTATTAATTTCTGACTCTCTCATGCTTCTACTAAAACCACTCACTATACAGGCTGGCACTGTGCTAGGAGTTTTCACTCATTATCTCGTTTCATCACCATCTCTACACTGAGGCACAAATTCTCTTTCACCTATGAAGAAGCCTATGCTGAAAATAGCAGAGTCAAGGTTGGAACTTAGTTCTTCCCAATTCCAATGCAATATCCATGTGCAAAGAAGGCGGGTTGATGTGCAATATGAGTATTTTCTTAATCTTTTAATCATGTGCAGTCGTTATGTTCAAGGAGCCAGACTCTGACCTTAAAAGCTGGGAATTATTTTGCCTATTAGAGAAAGAAAAGACATAAGTCTTCACTTTAGCACATTTTAGAGGAAGCAAAATTTGGCAGGCAGTATTTTCTAAAGACGCTCATACTACAAGAGTGATACTGACATTCTTTTATTGAGAGTGAAAGTTGCTATCTCCTCCTCCCCTGGAACCTGGGCGGACCGCGTCACTGTCTTGGTCAACAGACTGTGGCCAGCAGAATGTGGAGTGATTTCTAGGCTAGTAACAAAAAACCTGCTTTTGCCTGACATCATCCATTGAGATGCTACCCTTGAGCTCACAGGCGAGAAGTCCACGGTGAAGCTGCCAACCACTATGGGGCCACCCGCATGGAGACCCCCACAGAGAGGGTCGCCGTGCTCAGGGAACCCCGACCTCACCAGCCCCAGATGTGAGAGTCTTCCCAGTATCAGCGACTAGCCTTGTCAAGTCCTGGGCTCTAGGATGACTCCAGCTCCCAGCCCTTTCCAGCAGAAGCCAAGTGAAACAGAGATGACTGCTACCCATCAAGCCGGCTGACATTGATTTGCGAGCAAAATAATCCTTCCTTCCACTATTTTAAGACCCTATGTGTTGAGGTAAGTCATTAAGCAGACAAAATAACAGGTACAAAAAGAAAAGGCACAAAGCTAAGAGAAAACCAGCCTAATGTGAACACATTATCCCTCCTTAAATACTGAAAATACCTGTAAGGAAGATGCCGAGATGGGCTTACTCTATTTATCTTGCTTTTCTCAGGTCACAGCATAACTTGAATCCTAGAAGTCTACTTTCAGACAGAAGTAAAGTGGATTTGGAGACCTCTCAACTTGGCCTCCAAGGAACGTTGTCCTCCTCAAAGTTACTGAGTCTCACAGACTTTGATCGATTCTCAGATAGATGGCAAGGTCTCAGGTCAAGAATGAAATCTATTTTTTTAGCACTACAAAAAAGGCTCATGGCCTCTAGTTACACATAGAGAAGGTTGGGGTTAATTCTTTTATCCCCTGGTTTCTGGAGGATTTTCATCAAGATTCGCGTTGATTCATCTTTGAGATTAATAGCATAGAATACCGCACGAGCAAGATCAAACCAAAAAGTAATGACAGATACATCCCAGTCTGAAAACAGGTAGCATCTCAGCCCAGTCCACCGACTGTCATTTTGAACTCTCGACACTACCTAATGCAACAATGTGCACTGTCTTCCTTTCGTATCTGCTTATTTACAAAAAATATAACCTGGAACCTGTGCAAGTATCCAATTTTCTATTTGACATGAAGATCTTGTTTTCTAATTGTTTGCTATGTGTATTAACAACATGAAATGTCAGGAGATATGGCTTGTACGCACTGGTTAAGAATTTTAAAATTGGTTTGGACACTGATAACATTACTAAAGAATGCTACATTTCCACAATTATCAAGCTGTAAAAATTCTATGTGGCCCATTCATTCTCCCTTCCACCCTTATTCCCTTTGTGAAGAAGAGGGTATAGGGAAATTTCCTACATGAACTTAGCTTCTGCTCCCGGCATTTTATTCACTTTTCTCCAGGCTTACTGATCTCTCATGATGCTTTGAAATGCTAAGGATACATTCCTGACCTTTGTCTGCTCTGCACTAGGAGATCCTCATGGTTTGCTTTTTCCCTTCATAGTCCCCTCCCTAAAAGAACCTTCTGAGTAGTAGGAAAGATGTTGAGAATGTTGGATACCATTCTCCATGATAGAAGCAAACACTTGCTACCTAATTTCAGGTGGCCCAAAAGCAAAGCATGAAATAATGATTTGAATTTGTTTGGGAGGAGATCTCAAAAAATATCAGTAGGAAAATAAGAAAGTAAAACAAGAAAGAGAAAGTCAGCCAATAAAGGATGGATTCCAATCCATTTACTCCTGCGGGCAACTGGCGCTGAATCTCACTTGGAAACTTAGGGCAAACAGTTATCACAAGCAAGGGCTGTGAAGCTGGAATGTGTGTTTGCCATTGGTGGAGCACTACTCCCGGGATGTCTTCCCAGGAGGAGCAGCTGCTAGAAGCCACAGAAAGCGTCTAACAGAGAGGAGTGTGGCTGGCAAAAAGGCAAGCCAGTGTGGGGGAAAGGCCACGTGTCATGTGGGCAAGACGTGGACAGCCTCTGCCAGATTCCTGCGGGGGACCAGTTTTGAAAGTATTATGCTACTATAAAGGACTAGTGATTATGTATCTTTGGTAAGTCAAGCTTTCCTGGAAGAACCATCATTTGACCCACATAGATGCTCTCTCTGTCAGGAACCACAGCACAGACAGACAAGGAGTGCAGGAAGCAGTCTTCTAGAGGGAATGAAGAGAATGCTTCGGGAAGCAGATGAGCAGGCAGGGGCACCCCAGAGACAAGAGGCAAGAACAGCTCAGGATAAGGAGAAGTAACAGCCTGCAGAAAATTCATGGAAAAGGGGGACTATTTTAAATTAATTTTAAGAAATGCCAAAAATGTTGAAGGGATTTATTAGGCAAAATGGCAAAATTAAAGAAACAAAATAAGGGTGAAAATATGAAAAGACAGCAAAGAAGCACATGAGAAGTTTTTTGACATCATTAGCTATTAAGAGAATATAAATTAAGACCATGATGAAATATCACTATAGATGCATTAGAACAGATAAAATTAAAATATAATTACAATATTAAATGCTGATGAGGATGCAGAGAAACTGGCTCTCTCATACATTGTTATTTAAAATTGTTATGTATTTTGTTTATATATATGGCAATGTGAAATGGTGCAGCCAGTCTGGAAAATCACTTGGCAATTTCTTTTTTTTCTTTTTTTTTTTTTTTTTTGGTGCTGGGAATCGAACTCAGGTCCTTGTGCTTGCAAGGCAAGCACTTTAACCACTGAGCTAAATCCCCAGCCCCATACTTGGCAATTTCTTTAAAAAATCTAAACATATAATTACTCTACATCTCAGTAATTGCATTCCTGGACATTTACCCCAGAGAAATGACAACTTAGGGCTACACAAATACTTATACATGATTATTTATAGCAGCTTGCACATATATGTGTATGTATGTACATATATATCTCCAGAAGCAATCAAAATGAACCTCAATATGTAAGTGGTTAAATACATTGTAGAACATCATACTGCAGTGTACTTTTTAATAAGATAGAAGGAATAAAGTACTGATGGAAAAAAACAACTTGGCTAGTTCTCAAGAGAATTAGTGTAAGTTAAAAAATAAATAAATAAAAAGCCATTCTGACTATAGATGATGGGTGGACCACTGCTGTAATCTCACTACTCTGGAGGCTGAGGCGGGAGAGTCAGAAGTTCTAGGCCAGCACAAGCAGCTTAGCAAGACCCTGTCTCAAAATAAAAAATAAGAAGAGCCGAGGACATAGCTCTGTGGTAGAGAATCTCTGGGTTCTATTTTAAAAAGCCAATCTGAAACAGTCACATACTGTATGACTCCATTCATATCACATTCTCAAAAAGGTAGAAGTATGGAAATGGAAACCAGAAAACAGGTCAGTGACTACCGGGGGAGGGGAGGGAAGGAGGGAAGGGAGGGGAAGGGCAGAAGGAAGGGTAGAAAAGAAATAAGGTGCCTACTCCAGGATTAAGTGTTTCGGTCACGCTCGATCTAAAAATGCTCTGCGACCCCTACTGGATGTCAAATGCCGTGTGTACATCTACCATGTGCAGGTCGGGGAAGGGAAAGGGGATGTCAGGCAGCTGTCGGGGGAGAAGAGGGAGTTCTGTGAATCCGCGGTCCTTGTTTCTTCCTGCAGGGCCCTGCACGTGCGGGTCATGCTCTGCAGCTGAGCTGCCTCCCCAGCCGAAACTGGATTCTTGAAATGAGTTTCCAAGCAGTGAAATGCTGCTCTTTGAGATAATTGTGTGTGAGGCGCATGCTCTCTTCTTGGGTTCAGTGATGAGGAGTGAGTCATAAAAGATGTTCCGATTGTCTAAACAGTATCCAGTCTCAGACTCACCTGGGCAATGTGTGTATTCTAAGTGCAGATGAAGTTTCTCTTTGAGATGTGACTAATAAGAAAAGTTTCCAAACTGTCAGGCAAGAATATTCGTGTCACTAGATTGGGTTCAAGGAGGTCCCTCTGAAGAGACTATGGGGACCTCAGCTGAACCCAGACACCTTCCTGGTGGATGCTGCATTTCAGGATGTGGGCAGCAAGTGGCCTGGGGCGAGTTATTAGGCAGAATTAGAAAGTGAAGGAGCTGGAAAGGTCATTAGCTTGTGGAGAAGAAAAACTGAAGGGGCGCAGCCGGTTCCCTAATGAAGGAAAGCAAGAGAAAGGGAAGGAAGCTCAGTGTGAGAGCTGAGGGTGCAGCTCTCTTACAAGGTCAGGCTGGTCTACTGACGAGGGGAAGGGGCTAGTTTTATGGGGTTGTTGAGTGGGTAGGGTGTGGTTGACAGTTATCTCAGTTTTGTTTTACAAGGTGGCCCTGAAGAAGATTTAATCACTTAAGAAGGCCATCTGGTCTCCATCAGATAGATGATTGTTTCTTCCTGGGGGGTAGGAGGGGTCTCAATAATGAAAAGGTTCTGCTGCAGTCTGAGGTGATTTCAGGCTTAGGACAAGGAATGGAGACTTCTGGGCATCCATTCCAGGAGGTAAAAGTTCGTATTTGAGTGCCCTTGGAAATCTCCTATCTTCCATCTTCAGTCTTGAAGAGGGATGAGACTGGTTATATAAATTTAGCTCTAAAAAACTTTGTATTAAGAGTTTTTAGGCTGATACTCTTCAAATGATTAATACATATATATACACAGAGCCCAGCAGAGGTCTGATCCAAACTTTTATCGTACAAAAGGATAATTTTAATGGGTAACAGGCCCCACATTAATACCCAGAAATGCCCCTGCCCTTTGCCCCTGCCCTTTGCCCCCATGCGCCCAGTGACCCAGGATCAAAAACACCCTAGGTAAGACCTCCGTCAGTTTTCCAGTCAGTGGTAATTCACTGAGATGACCAATACTGGGAGGATCTTTATTAACCTGAAGACTTTTGCCATTCAGCAGGAGAGACCCCTTCCCTTTAAGCAAACACTAAATCAGGGAAGTGCATAGGGCTATGTGACCATAAAACATTTCCAAGCACATTAGAGATTTTCACAAAGAATTCTGTTTTGATGCTGTATGCAAATAGATGTTGAGAAACAGGATGGATGGTTTGATGGCTTTTTCTTTTATAGCCTATAATGAGAGATATATTTTATACCCACTATAACTCTGTTCCATGTTTAGGTTGTATTTGTTTGACAGGAATGAAGAATAACAGGAAATTGTAGTGGAGGTGTGCAACCATATAGCATGTATGTGCATTGGGAAGATAAGCATCCAATTGAATTTTAGTCAAGGAAACAAAGCATCTTTTACGAGTCATTTCCTCCCCCAGCACTAGTGTTATAAATAAATGTTTGTATGTGGCTGTTGAAAAAGAGTACCCCATGTCAACTTCACATTTTGATTTTAATTCTCAGATTATGACTTTGGGGTGATATATAAAATAATTAACGCTTCTCTTTTGTTACTTATAGCTGCTTTAAAAATCTTTTATGAGCTAATATTTTTCTTCTATGGTCCAAAGTATAATTTGGGGCACTCACTTCCCCATCACACTGAAAACTCATTGTGTTTAATCTGCCTCTGAGTGACATATTCTCTACCGTCTTTGACAAGCCTGGATCCCTGTCTTTGCACTTTCCCCATTCTTCCTCCTTGGTCTTTTAAAGTAAGTTGAATGCAAACAAGCAAAAGGAAAAACCTTAGCAACTCACTAATTGATACTAAACTTTCCTCATTCTCAAATACATGACCAGGGGTACATTAGGAGGCTCCTTGTACAACGCAATGAAAAATGGTCCTGTGGAGTACACTCTCCCCACTGCTTATCAGGGGAAAAATCTATTTTCCAAAAAGGAGAAAGGAAATCAATATCAGTTATACATTTTACTGCTACACTTTAATTGGAGCAGTGTTAAAACCAAGTTGGGCTTCTAATACCATTGATTTCATTTGGTTGTTATTGTATGTAATATTAGCCATCTCCTAAATTTTAATAAAAAATGATAGTCTAGAGGATGAGTATATGTGATTTAAAAGGTTTTCTAAGTGAGAAAACATAGTAGTCATGGTTACTATTATTACCATTATATCTGTCATAGGTTTTATGATCATTGCTTTGTGAGAAAAGATAATCCCCCATGTGGTCTAAGTTCAATACCTGCTTCCCTCTAATGGGGTTTTAAGGAAAACGGGGATTCCCTGCCAGGGGAAACACCCTGGTCACAATCACATAAAACACGGGTTTTTCAGGGTATGTTCTCAATTACATGCAGGAATAGGGATTTCAAATGACATTACTGCTTTGTGTCAAAAAGATGTCAATGTTCAGTTTTGTTTCTATCTAACAGATTTCGAGAATATGTACTTCTTCCTATATTCTCATCCAGTTGAACATACTTGTTTCATAATGCATCTCATGATGTGTAAGCATCTGTTTAAAATAGAAGCTCAAACAACCTTTCAAACATTTACACTTTTATAAGCATTTGCAGGAAAAATTTTATGTCTTTGTTTCTCATCACCAAGACACAATACCCAACACCCACAATTTAAAGGAGGAAAGGTTTATTTTTATCTCACAGTTTGTAGAGGTTTAACTCCATAGTATGCTGGCTTCAAGGCAGAGGAGAAACAGCTCACGATGTGGCAGGAGTAGCAGAAAGAGAAATCAAGGGAGGAGCTGGGAAGATACAGACCAGGGCAGCCCCACCACCACCCAGCGACCTACCTTTACCTTCCAGAACCCAAGGCTGTAACACTAACTTTCCGTGTGTGTGTGTGTGTGTGTGTGTGTGTGAACTTCACAGTGGGGCCTCAGGCTTCCATCTGAAAGTACTATGGCTTCAAATTTTTATTTTAATCCATTAGATCGGGTAGTTTATTTACACTACGTAAGAACATTTTCTTTTCCTTATGCAGCATCCTGAGAACAAAAGAACTGTCACCACAACAAAAATAGCTGGATCCAGAGAAAGCTGTTCTTGTATTCAAAGGAAGCTGTAACCTTTGCACATGGCCTGAAAGACTACTGGCTTTACACAAAACTACTACTTTTTGAGGTTTCTTGAAAGAGTTATTCATGTTTTGGTAACTTTTCAAATTTCCTTTCCCTTTTCCTACATTTTGCCCTTTATTATTGGACTCACTGTTCCATTTAGCAACATGAAAGGACATTGAAGTCTCTAGCTCTGTGACATGGAGCTTAGTTTAAAATAACTCTTCTACTTTTAAACTGTATATTCAAGTTTATCGTATTTCTGACAAAGTTTAGCAAACATTCTTGCTCTTATTTGACTGTGTGACATTGTATTTGAGGTCTGTCTTCTGGAGGTTATATTAGGACAACTCACAATATGTGAAATTGAGCTCAAGTCAAGATTTTATGCCCTGGCCTTTTATTATACTACAACAGTGTACTTAATATTTAAAGGCACTTCATAATGTAAGCTTATTTTTAAATATCCACAACATTTTTTACTAAGTTTATCACCAAACATATGTCAAATTTTTTTATGTTTTTTTATTTCTGTAGAATTCAATTTTCTCATCTCGAAAAGAAATCTGCTTTTGGATGAAGAAGTTGTAAAGTAGAATATTGACTGTGACTCACTTAATGGAGATAGTTCATTAACTACTTAATAATGCCAATAATTCTTTGTGCATAAAGACCTCTTTTTAAAGAAAAATCAATTGAGTGTCTTGTATATGCTAGTATTATAATTTAATATTTATTGATTGATAACATTGATGATGACAAAAAGATATTATTCAATTCATTCAACAAAATAATTTGAGTGTTATTGATTTCAAAATATATTTTTGAAACCTAACATGCAGCACAGCACAATTTTTTATTCATTTCATAAGTAATGTGGCACTTAAGAACTTGCAAGCTCTTAGCAATGATTTTTTAGCCCCCTGAGAACCCATTGCTTTAATGAATGCATAAAATCAAATCCCCTGTCACACACATTCACACACACTTACACATGCACATCAGAGAGAGAGAGAGAGACAGACAGACGGGGCAGGGCAACCTTAACATTCCTTCAGCTTGAATTTAATCAAATTTAAGACAGGTTAGTTGTTTTTTGTTTCTGGTCGTAGATTCCTGTTTTCCCTTTTCTTAGAGCACTCATTCAGAAAAATTGTAATTGCAACTTCTTTCTCTGCCCCTTTGAAATACACGTAGATGTTCTTTAAAGCCTCCTCTTTCTGGAGGACCTGGGCGCCATCCCTTGGAAATTTTATCACTGTATCAGGGAAGGTGGTGACCCTATTTCCCTCACACTCCTCCACCCCCAATCCACCCCCTCCCTGGGAAGGTAGAAGCCCAACTTAGCTGGGCTCCAAAGTGGAAAACCACTCCTATCAGAAAGACCCAGCAGGGGTGAGAGCAATTGGCACACACAGGGAGCCCAGCAGCCCCTCATACTAGATCTCTAAGAGATCAACCCTTCCTTCCTTTTGGCTTACTTGACTTCTGGTCTTTCTTCCATACTGTAATGCTCTTAAATCAGGTCTTCTTTTCTTGTTCGCCTTAGTCTTGTGCACATTTTCTTGGACAACATATACCACAAGAAGCATACTGGACAAGGAAACGCTTGTACACAAAGAAGAAAGCTGTAGCCCTACAGCCTTCCCACAGAGCTCTCAAAGATCACTGAGCATCATACAAAATGTCAGCCTGCATCTTGTGGGTTTCTTGAAAGAGTCATTAATGTTTTGGTTTCTTTCCAAGTTTCTTTTCCCCATTCACTACATTTTACTCTTTATTATGGAGCATATATACAGCTCCTTATCATCATTCACAGTAGCTACTGTCCCTAAATGCTCTGCAAAGACCAAATTAGTCATTATGGACCTATTGCTCCTAGAGAAACTGTTTATAAAGTTAGGTTCTTGGAAACTTCTGGTCACAACATTTTCTTTTCCTTTTGGTTATTTGTTCATCTTGCAGTGCTGAGCATCAAACTCAGGACCTCATGCGTGCTAGGCAAGTACTCTACTACTGACCTACGCTCCCAGCCCAATTCACATTTTCATCAATCAATCAATACATAACCTGGTTTGGGGTGTCTCTCTGTTTAAAGATTCCTTATTTTATGTAACAAAAGGCACAAAAATGTGAAAAACTTAGCATGGAGGCCATGAGAAAATTTCATGTTCACAGAATGAGAGCCTAAACAAGATGGCAGAGTCTTGCTCAGCCGTCAGTGGAAATGTGTGCACTGAATGACTCAAATATTTTGTTGCTCTGTGCACATCTCTAAGGGACAGTGAAATGCCATGAGTTTTGTGTTGGTGTTCTAAGTATATTGTAGTGAGCAGGCAAAGGCACAAATATGAAAAAATCCTGCAAATTGTGAGGTCAACTTTATATGCATATATAAAGTATATATTTTTTAGGTAAAAAGAAAATATGTATGTGTACATATATATCTGCTGTGCATTTATATATTTTTCTATGGTTCATTTATAATACACACATGACGTGATTTGGACTTCCTATTTTTCAGTTTTAAAACTGTACAAAAGCGATACAACGAAGAGTGCAAACCACACTTTGAATTGAATTTTGCATATTGGTTTTTTCCCAGGTTAGCAACAAGTGGTGCTGGACACTACTGTGACATGGGCAGCAGCCGCTCCCAGTCAGTCCCACAATCTCAAGGGTGAAACGCTGGTGTATGACAGTTTACTGTGTCACTAATGTTTTTTTGGGTATTGGGTCTTCCCATTTCGCTGTGTCTACAAAATGCCCAGCATTGTCTTCTGCACCCAGACAGGTATTCTGATTTTTACTTTCAGTAGAGTATTCAATAAATTATTTGCGATATTCAGCACTTTATTATAAAAACAGCTTTGTGTTTAGTGGCTTTGCCCAACTCTAGGCTAGTGTGTTAAGGTAAGTGAGGCTAAGCCATGAACGCTGGGACAGCAATGTGCTGATCAAGAGTCCTGTGCAGGTAGAACCTGAGGCAGGAGTTGAGCAAAGTGACTCACTGGGAGAGACTCTGGGAACACAAGCCAAGGCAACAGAGACTGTGGCAGGGACCCGAGGAAATTGCATCCCACTGTCCATTACGGGTTGGGGCTGGCTGAAAATGGGAATCAACAGGGAGAAGCAATGACCCATGGCCTTCTCTCACCCAACAGTTATGGGTTGTGCCAGAGAATGTAAATGACTCCCATACTTCCACATTCAACTGAATATAATCCTGTGCAAAATGTAAAAACAAAAAAATGACATAATCTCAGTGCAAGCACCTGCATTTTAAGTAAATTTGAAAGAATGTAAGGGAAGACTGGAGGTAACCCAAACACTAGTCATGTGCTAAATGACCTATTCCACATTCTGAGCTACAAAAGCCCACTTTCCTTTGTGTCAAGAAAATAGTTACAAAGTATGAACAACTGAATTCAAAACACTGACAACTGTGGTATGCTGAGATCCCACAGTTAAATTTTCAGTGAGCCAGTTAAACAGATCAGTATTTTAAGTTACATCAGAAAATGTAAAATTAAATAAATTATGTTAAAAATAAAATTAGGACAGGAGTGTAGCTCAGTGGTACAACATGTGTTTTGTATGCACCAGGCTATGGTTTGAGCCCCAGTTCTACAAAAACAAGCAAAGTTAAAAAGCCCTCATAATTCATAATTTTAAAATTATATTCACTGTAATCCACGTACATGGGATTATTTGTATCTCTTGTATCTATATGGGGAAAATGCTCCATAATGGTAGAGTGTTGTCTATCTCTTCTGAACAGTGATGCCACTGTGGAAACTTCAAATCAGCCACGGTGGCAGCATCTATACTACAGAATCCAGAAATCATCAAATTCTACAAATAAAGCCTTTTTTTTTAAAGCAAGTTGTTAAACATTTACCAACACACTAACGATCATTTTCACTTGGGTTGTTTTCCATTCTGCTTCTTCCTGTTGACCTCTCTCTCCGCCTCTCCCCGACATTCTGTGTCCTATTTATGTCCATTGTTTCAAGGAATGGAAAGTAGAACAAAAGGAGAGAAACAAATGTTTTCCAGGCTTTTGCATTTTAAAAGGTTAGGCCCTCTGGGAAGGAAAAGAGCTCACATACACAGAAAATAAAATAGATCTGGGAGGAAGCAAGATGTACAAAAGCACAATTCACCAGTTTATGCCCTCCTTAAACAAAGTCGGGAGGGGGGAGCTGAGAGGAAGGAGGAGCAGGAAGAAGTGGCCAAGAAGAGGAAAACCAGGAGACATTAAGTTCAAGTCTTTGGAATAGGATTGTGTGAAAAACAGAATGATGTGGAGGAGTGAACTGAGGCAGGGGTGAAGCCTCCTTGGCGACATCCCAAGTTGTCAGGAGGACCCCAGGACGGATGTGGACGTTGGTTATTTCTAGACAGTTGGCCTAGATTGACTTCATAAAGGTTCTGCTTTTAACCCCAACATGGCATAGGGCTGTACAATGCCATGTGCATAACCATAATGAAATTACAATAGTAACAGAATTCAGGTATCTCCTCCAGACTGCGCATTGCTGATATGGCAGAGGAATTCATGTGTCTAGCATGCCAAAGTGAGATGGAGGAATCTCTGCAGACTGAACCTCGAAATTATGCACAAGTAATCTGAACTGAAACCCAAGAACCAGGATGAAGGATGGCTCTCCAATGTCAGTGTGACACAGGACTCCCTATCCTTGACACCACCCCACACATGCCAGGAGACAGCGAAAGTCTCAGAGCTTAACATCCAGCCCTGGGTACACATGTGTAAACCCTGAATTAACTGAAATTATGTATGCCTTCTTGTGGTATGGGATCTCACAGTAAAAATTAACTAGATACAGAAAATAAATACAGCCCGAGTTGTGAACTGAGCTTTGTACCTGCTATAACTTGACGGGGTAGGAAACAAAGTTTGCGAAAAAAAATTTATCTGAAGTGTTCTCTTTGGTTTTGTTATACTGTTTTCCACATCAGGCACATGGAGTGTGTCCTGTTGTTTCTATAGGTCAAATGGACAACAGACTATCATTGATCCAGCAGCTGTGACAGTGGGGGGGTCCCTAAAAGTTCCAGAGACTTTTAAGGTACAACATTTTAGAAATGTAAAGGTGTACTATCAACCATTTCATGTCTTATCTAACATCTGGGAAATATTCTCATGCCAAAATTCTATTTATCTCAGGCAACAATATTCTCGAAGAAACAAGTATTTTTTCCCTCTCAACTTCTCTTGAAGACTATTATTTTTGTAAACACCTTTTGTCCATCTGTGAGAAAGGATTTTATTTCCCTACCCCATTGACATCTGGCTTGACCATATGACTTGCTTTGACAATGAGATGTGCTTACCTTCCCTTTACCAGCATGTCCAATAATGCTCTATATTTTAGGAAACACACTATTAAAAAGCAATTGAAACTTTTCATGTCTTCATTTGTAATATGATTTCATAGCAAATCCCCCTGAAAGGTGACGGTCTCTATATGTAGAACCTGGTCCAACCTGTGACATGATATCATACAGGCAGGTTGTACTTTTTCATAATCAGTTCTTATTCCCTCCTCTCGTGCCCATTCTAGCAGTGTTCTGTTTATGCTTATGTTTCAAGGACTGGAAGATGTCATAAAAAGAAAGAAACAAGAACCACTTCCCAGGATTTTAATTGTTTCTTTTTTGTGGGAATTTGGAAGAGGAATCATACTCTTCCATTTATCATTTTGTTATCCTGATATCAAAATGTGCATAAGCCTGTTTCCCTACTGAAGAATTAAGACGCCACTTGAGCAGGGACATGTTGTCCTAGCTAAGGATATTTTAGACTAGCCTGCTGCCACACAGTCCTCAGGAAGGTGAATGGCCCAGGCTGAGATCTATTGAGCCAGGGCCAGATCAGGTGAACTATCAGGTTAGACTCGTGAAAAAAAAATTTTTGTCTATTCTTGAGTGCTGCTGAAGTTTTGTGGTAGTAGTTTGGAATTGTAGCATTCATGTGGGGGAAGATAACTAATATACAAATTGAGCCTATTTTGTCAGCCTGCATCTCACTGTACAAACTATACAGGATAGAGCTACAACCAATATGCAAAAGGCACAAAGCATTAAAACACAGAAGAAATCTTTTTATCGTAAGCTGCTGAGATATGGGGTCTATTTGTTACCCACAAGAGCCTGGTTCACGATATCTGATACACTATTCAATATTCCTAACTGCGCTTAGTTCCTCATTTCTTTTTTTCCTGCAGGTAAATTTCTAGTCCGCAGAAAGCGGATTTGCTTAAATCTTCTATCATATGGACAGCCAGTTACTTCTTTCTTGTTTATTCATCCCCAATTTTTCCTTACTTCAGGCCTTAAGATTAATATTTTTCCCTTGTTATTCTAGGATCTCAGAACTAAAAGACTGAGTTTTAACAAACTGGAAATTTGTGCACTTAGTTTAGTCATGAGAGTTTTGCAAGATTAAGGCACAAATCATTCTTTTGTGGGCTACCAGCACATTACTTTTAGAATTCACTTACTTTCATTTTTATTCACAAGATCCTTTAAAGCATAGTGTTAACCAACCAACAAAGCTTGGCCTTTCTTTTACTTTTCAAGTTTCCGGAAAATTGCTAAACCCTCCTGTGGTATTTCAAATAACTACTGAGCAAAAATCAAAAAATCCCATCCATCTTCTCTATGGAAACATAGGTGCTGTGAGAGTACCATAGAAGATCCTTTATTTCTGCCATTCAAGACACAGTCAGACATTTAGCTGGTAAAGAACTGTAGAAATGGGGAGTTTTAAAAGCAATTGCCACCTGTGTTTATTAATGTGCAGTGTCATTATTGCTTTGGAAAGTCAGCTTTGACCATAATGCTTTTCTCACTTTGCTTTATATTCAGAGTACTTCTAGCTGAGGAAGAGTTTGTCCTCTTCTGAATTCTCCTACCACAATGTTCCACGCTCCAGAAATAATCAAATGCAAGGTTGCCCAGCAGCTTCTACTGCTAAGGAGAAGGCAGGGACCACCTGGGAATGCCCCTGGTTGGAAAGCTATGGCTAAATTGAACTCTCATGCACCAGTGGTGGGTGTGGAAATTGGCACAACCACTTGGAAAAATTGGCACTCTGTAGGCCTGTTCAACATTCGTTCTGCCTATGACTCGGCAACTTTATTCCTAGGTATATATTCAATAGAAATATGTACATTTTTACAAAATAAATGTAATAGAATGTTTATAACCATATCATTTATAGTAATGCCAAACCAGAAACTATCTAAATTTCCACAGAAGGAAAATAGAAAAAAATAAATTATGGCACACTTCATAGAACAGGATACTATCCAGCAGTTAGTATGAATAACCTACAACCTGAAAAATCGTGAATCAGTCTTACAAATATAATGTTGGGAGGGATACAGATTGGGTTTATACAGCATGAGTCCATTTTTATTGTTTCAATAACTAAAATTAATCTATGGTATTCGAAGTAGGAGGTTTATTGCTTTTAGGAGGTGATGGCTTGGAAGGGGACCTGATGAGGGTTTCTGTGATGATAATAGTGCTCGGTTGTCGGATGTAGGTGTTAGTAATATAAATGTGTTCACCTGTGACAATTCCATGAGTTGCACACGTTTTGTTCATTGTTCTGTGTGTATGTGATCCTTTGCTAGAAAGTTCCAGGGAAGATAAAACCAAGAAGAAAACAAACAAAACAATACTAGAAACTTTTCTCTTGCTTATATCCTCTGTTCTTCCCCATTATCCCTATTATAAAGTTTCCTAATATCACTGATCTCTTTTATAGCTTTCCAGCCAAAATTTCATGTTAATTTGTTAGCATTTATACATGCCTGGCACTGAGTACGTGTCCAATATGGGTTTTTTTTCCTTTTTTTTGTTTTTTAGCGAATGAATGGATCGATGATGTCTATACTCAGTCAGTTCAATAAGGTCAAAACTGTGTCTGATTTTGTTTACCAATGAACCACGTGTCTGGCACAATGATTAATACACAGTGGGCCCTCAGTATGTATTTTTATTTTAAAAGAAAGAAGGAAGGAAGGAACTAAGAAAGGCAGCAATTCGAGCGAGCATAGTATGGCATTTCTTCCATCTTGCCCAGTGATATATTATGGAGAAATCATACTTCTTCATGATAACTTTTCTGCTAATATTTTGTACTCACTGAGCTCTGAAGCAGAATGACCAGGAAGGTAATTCTCAGATGCCTGGGGCAGGAGGGCTCTAAAATTAAATGTACTGGATACTGCCCCAGAACTCTTGGATCTGCAAATAGCCACATTATGGAGGCTGTGTTCAGCAATAACTTTTTAGACTTAATGGGTAGGAAACCAGACTATGCCACCCTAAAGTGTACCACTTGGGCATAAAAATGATTTCGATTTGAAGGTAATTGAGAGCAAAAAGATTCAAGAAAAGGTCTCCCTGGCCTCCTGTTTACATAAAAACAGGACATAAAAAACCCAGTTGGTTCCTACTCCCCTTTTTACCAGGACAGACAAAGTAGTTTATTCACCAAATACAACTTTAGACACAGACCTGAGGAATCGAAATACACTGGAGACAGCTCCAGAACATATTTTATTTTATCTACAGTTTTCAATACATTGGACCCCACAATTTGCTGCCCCTAGTGACTCAAGATCATTTACCTTTGTCTTGTCGCGTCTCTGAAAATGTATTATTTGTTATTAAAGGCACTGTGTAGGTCAAAGTTCTAGGCCACCTCTCTGAGAGTTACTCATTCCCTGGGTATCTCCCATTTGTATACAAAATACACATATGAAAAACTTCTTGTCTTGTTAACCTCTATTTTATTACAAGGATCCCCAGACAAGAGCTCAGAAGGGAAAGGGAAAAATTATTTTTCTTCCACTACAAATGAAACAGCTAACATTCGTGTGAGCTTGTGTCCCCGTCACCACGCTAGGCCCTTTTACATTCTCTCGATAGCTCCAGGAGACTACAGTTAACAGCAGTCCATTGGTACAGACATAGAAGCTGAGCATTTAGTGCCCAGCATTCTGTAAAAGCTATGTCACTTAATTCTGTACTCCCCAAACTTGAGCCTCAGTTAGGATCACCAAGAGGGTTGTTTGAACAGATTTCAGGACCCCATCTCCAGAGCTTTCAATTGATCCGATCTGGGATGGAGCCAAAATTCTGCACTTCCAGCACACACCCAGATTTTGCTCAGAATGCTGGTCAAGGACCACAACTGGAAGAACAGCACAACCTCTGAGAAAGATGTTATCACTTCCCCATTTTAAAAGGGAGATTAAAGTTACATTATCAGTACAGTGTTTGGCACAGGGTAGGTAGCAATCAATTGGTTTTGACTATTGCAATAAAATGGCTTATCTACGATCTCCTAGCTCAATGGTACTGTGAAGATTTAAAGATGCACTGTTTTATTACAGAGGAAAAGCTGGTAAGGAGTCCAGGGAACCATAGCTCTTGCACTCTTTATCTCCCACAAGATCTAGAACAGATTCTTCATGTAATGAGTACCCAGGAAACATGCTAAATTGAACTGGAGTTAGCACAGTGCTCAAGAGTTGAGATTCAAGTAATTATGTTAGATTAGGAAATATTTGTTTGTTGTTTTCTTCAAGTACTTGTTCCTTTCCTCATTTATCACGATTTAGTTTGCAGGCTACAGATTGCTCTTGTGTATATTTTAACAGGCAGAGTTATTTTTTTCATTTAGACTAACCCTGGAGGCCAGAGAAAAATGCCTAATGGTTTCTTGTTCATTCTTGTTTAACTTGAACAATATACTAATGTGATCAATATCTAGCTCAACTTTCATTGTTAGCAGCAATAAAACATTGCCATTCAATTATATGTTTACTCTGAGTAATTGAAAGCATTTAATAATGCTTCATTTTGATCATTCTCATATGAAAATTAATTGGACATTTTTGGAAAATGCAAAAGATGCAATGCCCGGAGGTGGAAAATGGATCTCCCCCGGGACAAGAGCATTGAGTCCATACAAGTTACACCGTTTTAGGGCTTTCACATCACTTGGAAGTTGAGCTGAGTTCCGGTGTTCTAAAGAACGAGTTTATGGAAGATACACATTCTATATCCAGCACTGACCCCACCATCTTCCCCGTCTTTCTTTCTTTGACCTTCATGCCTTTCAGATATTCTGATTTCTATTCATCATACAAAAGATTCAGGAGTTGGAGCCACCCTTACTTCCTTTTTAACGCCCTCTTCTACACCTCCCCTCAACTGCTCTGTATTCAAGTTGCATCACGTTGGTAGCTGTTGTGCTTAGTGAGTGTCTAGACCCCTTCATTTTCACAGTTCTCTGTGCCCATTTTCCTGATTCTGCCTGCCTTCGTTGCAGTGTTTCCTACCTAAGCCTTCTTCAGAGTGCTGTCCTGGAACTGTGGGCACTTTTTCCTCCCAATGCTTGGAAGTTTGTTTTAGCCAGGTGACCTGCAATCAGTCATTGACTGATACTGAAATGTGAAAACCCAGCTCCTTTACCTTCGGACAAAGCAAACTTGGAGGTGCAATGGCTGCTTGAGTCCCCTGTAGGTTCAGGTGGAGAGCAGCACTTTATCTGAGCCTGGCCTCTGCTTGGCTCTGCTTTCCCTGCTCTTTCCTGGTTTCTCCTAGGAGCACTGCCTTCGTAAACGCTTCCCCCGGTACCCCGGCCTTCAGATTTGCTTTCAGAAGACCTCACCTAAGACAGCCTTCTCTGACTGCCCCCTTTTCCTTCCCATAACTGCTACCTTTGCACGCACACAACCCTCATAGCTATTGTGTCCCTTCATCAAATGACCTCTTCATATTGAGCCTTGAGCACATTATTCTGCAACTCAAAATTCAGCAATGGTTCCTTGTGTGCTCTGGAATTCAGGACAAACCGCTTGTCCTGAAATCTCAAGCCCTCTAACACTGCAACTTCAATCTACCAATCTTTAACCCCTGCTTTGAAATTCCAATTACTTCGCAAAACTTGGTGCACCCTACTTTCCAAGACCCCTTACTAAAATGTCCTTCCATTTTATCTAAGTAATAAAATCCTGCCTGTGCGTGAAGTTCATCCCAAGTGCTTTTTCTGTGATGAATACTTTATTGATCCTCCTTTTTATTAGTTTCCTATTCCTGCCATAACAAATTAACACAAAATAAGTGGCTTTAAAAAACACATATTTATTATCTGACAGTCTGTAGTCAGACTTGACCATGTCCTCTGCTTAGGGTAAACTCAATCTGTTGTCTAGCCAGGTTCTTAGCTGAAGGCTCCTGGGCTGGGGAAAAATGCAGATTCAGACTCCTTGTGGGTGTAGTACTGAGATTGCTGCCCACCCTTACCAACCATTGATCCCCTTTCTATTGCCTCTCCTCTGGCACCAACTAGGAAATTTCTCTATTCTCAGATGACGCATTAAACTGAGTCCACCCAGATAAGCCAGTGTCATCTCCCCAGTGCAAGGTCCTTCCTCACATCTTCAAAGTCCCCTTTTTCTTGTACTCATGGGTTACATGGTTTAGGTGGGCGTCTTTGGTGGACCATTTACTACATCTCCCTCCAAGTAAAAATAGCCTCTTTCTCCTATGAAATCCCGTCTTACTCCCTTAAAGTAATTTCTCTTGCACGTAAAGTCAGAATAACTCATTTCAGTAGTATACTATCAGGCACTCCTTTAGGTCCTTCACATATATTGACTTGTTTACTCTTCATCACGACTCTGTGAGGTCAACATTTTTACTGTCTCATTTCACACAAGAGAAAACTGCGACAAGTTTTATAAAGTATAAATTAATGAGCGGCAAAGGCAGATATAGCAAAGATGACTCTGTGTCTTCACTATAAACTACTTGATTTCCCTGCCGACACCACGGCAAGGCCTCCTTTCTTACTGCACCAAGTAGGGTCGTGTGCCTGATTCCAGCCAGGGATATGTGGCCCATAGCGATGAAGTTTATTTCATGGTCTGACCCCTCCAATGCGTGGCATGGTTTCCTGTGCTTACTCTTTCTCTCTCTCTCTGGCTGGAAGATGGCGATGGTGACCCTAAAATGGTAGAGCCACACCGTGAAAGGAGCTGGGCCTCCGAGCACCTGCTGGGAGCAACAGCACCCAGAGACACACCTCACTCACCAGGACAGTGGTATGTGGCTAAAATAACAGTAGGATTTGAAGGACCATTGTTATGGCACTGGTAATAGGCCAAATTTTAAGCTTAGAAAATCTAGGTCTAGAGGCTATACCCTTAGCTGCAGCTATTCTTTGTATTTCTCTTTCTTTTTCGGAAAATAATATAGTCATTGCTCAGTATCTACGTGGGACTGATTCCAAGATCCCCAAGGACACCAAAATCTTTGTATACTCAAGTCTCTTACATAATATGGCATAATATTTGCATATAACTTGTTAACATTCCTTGTATACTTTAAATCATCTCTAGATTATTTACAATACCTAGTGTAATGTAGGCCCTGTGTAAATGGTTGTTATACATTATTGTTTGGGAAATGACATGGGGGAAGGCCTATAAGTGTCCAGTACGTCACAGGCCTTCTACACCGTACACAAATGAGACAGGAAGTGCTGGTGTGAAGTAATTTCAAGTTTTGCTGTTTGGAACATTCCAGACATTTTTTAATGCTTTCAGTTCAAGGTTGGGCGACTCTGCTGATGTGAAACCCATGGGCATGGAGGCCACCCACACGTACAAGATTTCAGATGAAGCCAGTATTTATGGATGTAATACAAGTGAGGCGATTATGATGCATTTCAACCATACCTGATACTTAGGAAGTACAGGCATCTCTATATTAAGTTTAGGAGGCTGGAGTCTGGTTTAATTTCCCTTTTCTCTCTCTACCTTGCTTGGTTTAGGTGTTTAACATACAGGTAATAAATGCAGAAAGTGAGGCTTTTCTAAACAAATTAGTTACATAAAATGTATTGCAGGAAAATTATCCAATATAATTTAAAAATTAACCACTTTCAAACATTATAAAATCTTTCTATTGACATAGAAGGTACAGAAGTCTAAAGCCTTTTGCCTGTTTCTTTACACCCCTTAGGTAGGAAATCCCCTCGACATGTTTACAAGAAAGAAAAATGTTATATTGAAGCTATCAAAGTTCAGTAAAGACCTGTGATAAAGTATCTCAATGATGAAAGCAGTTATTTTACCAAGACAGCATTCTACTCCAACAGTGAAATAAAAAAAGATCTCACTGTTCTACACCCAAAATCATAATACAGAAGGGAACCTTTTATTCTCCACCATGAAAACATTCACATAGAACAGATATACATATTTCACTTTAACTTTTATTAATTTACAAATAACTTGGCCAGATTTGGCATGAAAACCAGAACAGAAGAGACAATTACTGGATTACTCTCATTCTAATACTCCCTGTTTAAAACTACAGATTTTGAGAAGAACCAAGAAATGGACATGAAACCCAGGGAACAAAAATACAAACCACTTATTGTAATATCAAATGTCAGAAATCTGACATAAATGTATGCTGGAACTCGCCTCAAAGTAAAATCCTTCCAAAATACTTCTCAGTGGTTCCAAAACCTTTAAAATTCAAAAATCTCATCTTTTATTTTTTACATCTATCAGGTCTACACTCACTATTTTCCTAGGACATAAAGCCTTTTTACAACTACATTCATGAAATTTAAATTTGCATATAAATTCATCTTTATATCTACAAATATATTTTAACTGTTTATATTTATAGGTATATATTAGAATACATTGATGAATTACAAAGATTTGCATAAACACTGTTTTAGCTACAATGAACATGATTGCTATGTCTCCAGTCCTCCCCTCCTCCCTGAAGTCCAAACTCAAATTTTCCTATACAATGGACTGCTTCCCAGGTACCCTGTAGCACTAATGCCAAAGTCCAAAATCAATTTTACATTTTCTGTCCAAATTGTACACGTCTAAGGATAATCCTGATGTGGTCGACAGCACTGTCATCCATCAACCACTCATAAGTTGCTTGATGATTACAAGAAATCTCGAAGCTGGCTTGAGTTTCTCTCTTTCCCCCTTTTCCCATATTCAGATAGTTGCCCAGCCTTAGAAATGTCTTTCCAAGCTAACTTTTCAAAACCCCTTAATGATATTTATGTGCAGATTACATGATAGTGAAAGAGGCCAGAAAATACATAAGAAAAGAGAAGAAATGCAGGGGAGAGATAAGAGCGAGGAGGAGAGGCAGAAGAAAGGTGTGTGTGAGAGAGAGAGAGAGAAGGAGAGAGGGAGAAAGAGAGAGGCTACTGAAGGAAGAAAAAGTGAGGCGGGAGGAAGGAGATTAGGAAAGTAAATGAGATATATATTCAAGAAATTAAATAGAGATGAAATATGATGAGATAAGGTGATGAGGTGGTTGCAACATTGAAGAGAAGGAGAAGAAAGCTTCCTTTGATGAGAAAACATCTGGATTTAGGCCAGCCACAGAGTCCAGCAGGAGGCGGCTCTGGGCGGAGGGTCAGCCAGTACAAATCTCAGCGCATTCAGGGAACAGGAGGGCCAGTGTGCCTGGAGAGCAAGGGCTGCGGGGGAGGGAGGCCAAGAATGGCCCGAGGAGGAGGCAGAACCAGTCCGTCAAGAGGCCTCCACTTTATACTTTTTACCAGGGAATCTGTTAGAGTTTTAAGTGGGGATCTCTGAATTATGTTTGTTTGCTTCCTAAGAATGATTCCAGATGCTGCCTAGATAACGAAGAGATAAAGGGGGAAAAAGGGAGAATCGGAGAATTTTGGAGGCTCTTCCAGACATCGAGGTTGGGAACGATCTTGGTTTGGGTTAGAATCCCCGCAGCCAGTGTGAGGTGGAGCATCCCCACAGGGAGGCTGGGAGAGAGAAAGGAGATCAAGAATGCTTCCCTCGTCTTAGCAAATGTTTTCTATGACCCTGGCCTGGACAACTGACAGCAATGTCTTGATCTCCCGATTTCTTTTTCTTTCTGTTTCATTTTCCCCACCCAATTCTTCACGATTACCCTCTAGATTATCCCATCAGTCTTGGCATGATTTCCACTGAAAACTGGACCAGTCAAGATCTAGCCAGGAATAAAGAATCCCGCGGACTACTGTCAGAGAGGATTTCATGAAGGGATCGTGTCTCTCTGGTAGGACCGGAGGAAGGACACAAAGATAGGAGCCATTCTACAGCCATTGCCACTTCCAGGCTTGAGTTAATCTAAAAATGACAAATGGAAAGATGTGGTTACCACCCCGAAGGCTGAGACAAACAAAGAGAGGAAGTCTGCATTTCAGAACAGGAGCTTGAAGACGCTCCTAAGTATCCTTTAGTGGGGTCTATCTTACACCCAGGCCATCTTTGCACCCAGCGCTTCTGCTATTGAGATCTCACCCCCTGCCCAGGACGAAGCTCTGGAAAGCCACCCTCGATTTCTTCACGCAGAGTAACTCACATCCTCTCGTGTGACAGCCTCGTGCTTTTGTAACTCTATGTTGACATGTATTATATTGGATTGCCAAGCGTCTATTTACAGAGCTGTCACACCCACAGGAATATGCATTTCTTTCAGATAAGAATTACATTTTGAAGACTTCTCAGCATTCCTCTAAAAACGCTTGTTGAATCAGTAGTCACAGATAAGAGAAAGGATCCATGCTGATATTAAACAACCCCTGAGGATCGCTTTAGAGTACCAGATCCTTCGCTACTCACCTCATCATTCATATAAAGGGAATACAGAATGAATGTATTCTGTCACTTTATGTATCATATTTTCTCAATTTTTGTGCCATAAAAAAATCCTTAATGTCAGTTGTTAGTTTAACTTTTTTTTCCCCCAGTGCTGTGGATTGAACCCATGGCCTATACACTGAGCTATTGAGCTACTTTCTGACCCCATTTTCTTTTTTTTTTTTTTTTTTTTTTTTTTTTTTTTTTTTTTTTTTTTTTTTTTTTTTAGGTAGGGTCTCATTAAGTTGCTAAGTTGCCCAGGCTGGGCTCCAACTTGGGATCTTCCTGCCTCAGTCTCCCAAAGTGCTTGTATTACAAGTATGCACCATCATACCTAGGCTTAACATGCTTCATATTGACCGTTTGAACTGAGTTCAGCTATTCGGCGATTCTTGTGGCTTACTTATGCTCCACGGGCTGCTGTGGGTGGGCTCAAGACCAGCTGGTCTAAGACACTGCCTCTGATCTGCTTGGTGCTCACCTCCAGCAGGCAGGACTGGGCCCATTGACTGTGCAGGCCTCAAGGCCATTTGAAGGGTATGCTTCTGGCTAGCTCTCCATGGCCGCTGCTGTTGTCTGTTGGCAAAGCCCATCACAAGGCAACACAAAACTCAAGAGACCGGGAATTATGTGCCATGTTTTGATGGGAGGAAATTTTATCCTTGAGAAGTCATGCCCACTTCTGTGCATTTCTGCTTGCTCTTTCTTTGAAAACCTTACCATCGCCACCAACGAAAGTTTAGCCAGGCTAAGCTGAGAGAAGCCAGTAGTCCCAGACAAGACAACCTAGACTGTTCTCTAGGCTGCTGTCCCACAGACACAAAGGAGAAATCAGCAAAGAGCAGCAGAGCTTCTGGTCATGCACAACCGCCCCTAGACACACGAGCACGGAGAGCCAAGACCTGAGAGCGAAAATACGTTCTTATAATCTGAAGTCCGTAAGGTGGAGATAGTTGGCTGTGAGTACACAGCTAACTGATCAGGAGTTTATTACCGGTCTGAAATGAACCTGACCTAAAAGAATCTTGCAATCTTTGGCTTTTCCTCACTTATTGTCCAAGGTATTTCCTTGAGTTTTTCATACACAATCTCTCTGTTCCCACCGCTATCTCTACCTCTACCTCTGCCTCTGTCTTTATCTCCGTCATTTCTCTCTCTCCCTTCCAATGTACAGTGGTAAGTTTTTGCTTTCATGGTTTTTGAAAAATACCTTCAGGCAAGTTCTTTCCAACTCTGCCCAGGCCTTAGTTCTTTCTACTGTAAGATAAATACAGCGAGGTAAACCAAGGCCTTCTATGTGGCACTTCTCAGGCTGCGTGCTGTCTGTACCTTTCCAAATGTCTCAACTGTTGTTCTTTGGTATAACTTGCACCTCTGTTTAAGGCGGCCTTTCCACTATCAGGGGTAAATGCACACCCAACAGGCACCTAATCAACATTAGCTTTCCTTCCATCTTCCCACTTACTGACAGTGTATTAAAACCAGAAACAACTGGCGCTCTGTGCTCTAACCCAGGGGTTGGTAAACTGAGGCCCATGGGCCAAATCTGGCCCATTTTTGTAGGTAAAGTTTTATTGTCATACAGCCACACCACATTGCTCTCTACCTCTGCTCCTACAACACCTTAAAGTTTAGTTATAACAGCCCATTTAGGCCCACAGAGTTTAATCTAATTACGATCTGACAATATTACAGAAAAAAGGTCTCTGATCAGCTCTTCGGTTCTGTATCATAAAAGTATATCACATGGAAGAACAACCCAGAGAGCTTATTTAAGGCACAGAGTCTAAGGTCTTAACTGTCAGAGATTCTAAATCAATGGATCTGGGCGGATTCTGGGAATCTGTGTTTCCAACAATCACCCAAGGACTACTCAGCTACCAGTTGAGGGACCACACTATTAGTAGCATGGCTTTGTCCATCTGAGGAAGCTTAGTTGTACTAAATCCTCACTGTTCAAATGGCAAATGGCCAAGGTTTGAGTGTGTCCTCCAAATATTCATGTGATAGGAGCTTGGTCCCTAGTGTGGTGGTGTTGAAAAGGGGGAACTTTTAAGAGGTGAGAACCAAAAGAAATTAGTGAAATAATGAGATCACCACCCTGGGAAGAGATTAATTCTGGTCTCAAGGAGTGAGTTAGTTCCCTTGTTGTACACAAGCAAGTTTAGCCCACACGCTTGGCCTCTCCTGTATGCAGCTGTTCCCCTTTTAATTTCTGTACTACATAGTGACCCGTCCATCAGGCCCATACCAGAGGCTGGACATATGAGCTCCCTGATCTCAGACTTTCAGCTTTTAATACTGCAAATAACATCAGGTATCCTGATACTGCGATACAAAAAAAAAAAAAAAAAACTAATAAGCAAAGCATGAATCAATTAAAAACTCATAAATATAAACCAAACCCACGTCGTAAAGAAAGATCAGGTTGTGTTACATGAACTGCCTAATCTGCAACTGTAACCTATTTCATGTAGAAAGTTCCTTGTAGATAATTTATGTTTATTCACAAGAGGAAAAAAAGGCAATGTAGGCCAAGGACAGTTACCATCAGCAAAAGCCAGAAACCAAAACACAAAATTAAGAATCTATATTAGGCTTTAATTATTAGACTGGGTAGGGTATGGAATGTCTAGCTCAAGGTTTCCTTAATTTAGAAGTCTTGGCTCCTCCTAATTGTGCCATTTGTCTAAAATATCTAATCAGAAATACTCAGTGACAACCGCACACTCCACGGCTCAAAATAATTTGTATTTTTCTCCAAATAATAGCAGACTGCAGATGCTCCCTTGGCTGTCCGCACAAGTGCAGACTGATTGCTAACAAAGAGGCTTACTTAAGACATTCCAGGTCATATCTGTTGTGATCCAATGTGTGATACTTTTAAAGTATTCTATAATGAGCTTTTTTATAAGTTATTATAATTAAGCTGATTGTTATGATCTTGCTCTTCCTTGGGCCCTAATTTAATTTCCCATAATGACTTTTTCCCTCCACCCATCTTTCTACTTCGTTGCTTGAAATAAAAGCGGAAATTATCTCCTTTTAAAATTGCATAATATACCTTCATTTTAGCGTGTTGATTGAGATCATACCCCTCTTCTTCACAGAAAAATGACCTGAATATTATTTTGAGTCTGTTTTAAATACAGAATAAGCCTCAGAGAGCAAGAGAGTCCTAAAAGGTGATGGGAGAGTTTATAGTTGAATCTGAGTCTGTCTCAGAGAGTTAAAATTAAAAGTCACTTCTAGCTTCTGGGCTGCGGGACCTCAGAGGGGTGACTGGGAACAAAACTTGCACCCTGTATGTGTAGCTTAAAAGTTCTGTGAGCTGTTATAGCTGAACACACACCAGCCCTCTGACAGAGCTGCCTTTAGATCTCATACTGAGTTCCTAAAATAAGTACTCTTGTAGACCGGAGTATTAAAATTAAGGAGGATGTGCTTTAGAGGGAGAACAATTTTATTTATAGCCTAGTTCTACTTCCCTTTTCTTTCCTTCTTTTCTCTCTCCTGTCCTTTCCTTCCTTCTTTTCTTCCTTTCATTCCCTTCCTTCCTCCTTCATTTCCCCTTTTTTCTTTCCTTCCTTTCTTCCTACTTTTCCTTCCCTCATTCACAGTAAGTGGAAATATCATTAGAATTTTTCTTGGTACACTTGGTACGACTGTCCAGTTTAAAAATTGAAAATGAAGAAAAGAATGAAGAAAAAAATACAGAAGAGGTAAATAGGAAATTCATAAAAGTAGAATGAGATGAATAAATCTGTGGAAGTTATGAGAAGCACATCACAAATTTAAATCCTTTTAGCAACAAATGTCCTGTTCTTTTTCTGGCAGTATTAAAAATGACAAAACCAGACTGACCCTCCTACTGAAAACAACTTAAAATGCTAGCCAAAATATAAATAACATATTTTCAAATGCAAGCATGGGTGGGTAGAAAGTATGGTCTCCTCACAATCAAACACTGAGAGTAGGAATTCAGACTGGCCAGCAGAGAATCAAGGCCAACTTCCATCTAAAGTCTCTTGCCAAGTCCAAGAGAGCTTGACATTTGATGGTTTTCACAGCCTGGTTGGGGTAGCCCATGGCATGGGATGTGGAGACAATGCCAGGCCTTACCCCCAAAAATGACAAGGTCCACACAGTCCACGCTCAGAGTGACAATAAGCAAAGAAAACCCATCTTCACTGCCTGCCCTCTCTAACCCTCCTTAATGCTTCATACTGCCTGGGTCAACAAGACAGCTGGCCATCTACAACCTTGGCATGAAGCGGAAAAGACAACACACCCTGAGACGGTACATTCTCTAGATGCTCCTTTCACAGATTTGCAATCCAATTCGTAGTACCTGTGTGGTTTGAAACACAACAAGCTGAGAGGTTAGCTCAAAGTTGTATTTTTAGGATAAGTTTAACTGTAATAAACAAGCCATGGGCTATCAAGCGTTTAACACAACTCCCATGTGTTTCTTTCTCATACATTTAATGTCATAGGGCAGAGACCGGAGGTGAGGAGCTAAGAGAGGCCCCTCTGTCTTCATCACTTGCCTCAAAGGCCTCCGTGCATCTGCATCTACCTGTCAGTCAGGGGAAGAGAAAGAGGGTCCTGTGTGGGGCCATGTGGTGGAGTGCTAAAAATGACCCTCAAGGAGTTCTGCCCACTGTGGCCACCCTCCTTCACAGTGTGACTTTGAAGAGGTCGAGTCTGGGCTGCACCTACGACGCACGTTGGCTGGCAGAGTGCATGAAAGCGACAGACCGACGGTGTGGGAGTTCTGAACTCGGCCCTTGCAGGGACCCTGGGAAGTCTGGTGCGTTAAGTCCCACAGTATTTGCCCTGCCTGTTCATGGCAACAAGGCTCCCACCTTCTCTGGTCAAGGGGAATAACTGTAGGATAATCCTTCTAATAGCCATCAGGTTGTATATTTTTTTAAGCCTGACTTCCTCCCTTTCTTTCTTTTCTTCGGGGATTTGAAGGGTGCCTTTTGAGTAGAAAGGAATAAAAGCTGAAAATTTACTCTTTTATTTAAAATACATATTTCGAGAATTTAATCAGAGTCAAATACATTTCGAAGCGAGTAATACACAATTAGAGAAGAAAAGCATAACCCTTTTCAGAGGTCACTGATATTTGTCTCTAAAATACTGAAAGTGACTTCAGGAAGATCACATACTCTTCTTATGGAAAAGTGAACTTGTATATGTGGGGCTGATAAATAAAAGGTTTAAGTTGCTCAGCTATAAAGAAGACCCTACTGACATCAAGTCCAATAAGTGTTTCTGTCAGGCCCGTGGAAAAGTCAGTGAAAATCTGTGCGAGACCTAAATGGTGCACTAACTCGGAACGTTTCGGCGTTAGGTCATCTGTTTGGTCAGGTAGCTGGAAAGAACTTAGTAGAACAATGTTAAGGGAAAAAAATCATTTCCTGAAATAAAATTTCTAAAGAGAGCTACAAACTTATTTGCTGTCCCTTTGAAGTATAATTGATATGCTAATCAGAGTCCATAATGAGTTTTCATTTCTTTCCCCTAGTAATAAAAATTTATAAGGAAATTCAAGATTGATTTATTTTCTTACGCAAAGAGTGGGCAGGCATTATAAATGAATAAAGAAGGTGAACCAAGTTTATGAAATTTGCCCTTTTATAAAGGAAGCAGCTACTTTTCAGCCCCTGTCTGTAGCTGCCATGTGGGAATGAAAGGTTTAATCTTACCAGACCTCCCGAAGATTTGGGAAAAACTGGAAGTGTAAATATCTCCAGTATAAAAATTTTGCCAACTATAAAAAGACTACTATGTTTGTCAAACCTCATGAATGGCAAGGGTACCATTTGGTAAGAGAATAAACTGTGAAGTCATTGCTTCACTTTGGAGTTACTATTGCATTAAAGTTTGTCATGATTAACTCTTTGATATTGAAATAAATTTATCGTTCACTTCTATTTTAACTTGTGTTTTTTCCTTACCTCTATCTATTTTCAGGGTTATATTTTTACTCTTAATATAAATCCTGTTCTTTAATATCTGTCAATCCGCCTTCATTTTCTGAGGATTTCAGCATTGGGAGGATCTCTAGCATACAGTGATGTCTGGGTGGTTTAATATGACTGTCTGAATATCGACAGCAAATAGGTCAGTAAAGAAGGACAATAAACAGGATCCCAAACTTGCATTCCATTTAGTTGCAGCCTGTATTTTCTAGTCAGTAAAGATGGAGATAACATTTATTGCTACAAAAAAGTGAAGTCCTTGGACAACTGCAAAAAGGTCTCTTTTCAGTACAAGGATCTCTAAGCCAGATGGCCATAAATGTTATGCTTCCTACTGTAAAGGAGAGATTTGCCACACTTTTTTACTTTGCTCCAATGCGTTTAATTTAGTTCAAATATTCAGTAAAAAGTCCCCAAATTACTTATCCTCTTAACAAAGTTTAGAAAGATTATAGATTGCTACAAGCACTTTAGATGTGGATTCTGAGTATGGGATTCTTCTCTTTTTCCCCAGGATGAAGAATTAATTGGCATAACTTTTGAAAATTCAGTTCAGTTATATGTTTAATAGCATGTACCAAATTAAAAAATAAAAACACACATCCTTTGACTCCATAATTAGTTCTAGGAAGCTCGTTGCAGCAAATGTTCATAATAATAAAAAAGCTACAACTTTAGTACTTTGCAATGGAAGAATAGTTTAATGAGAGTTAACGCATTTATGAAATATTTTGCATTTACTAAATATAAAGTGATATGTATTTGTATCTGTTGAAATGATGCACGTGTGTTATATGCAAGGTAGTTGGTGGGAAGAAGTAGAAGCAAAGCTTGTAGTTTATACAATTACTCAGTTTCCATAACATGGTAACTACAACTTGAACTATCTTGTTGCAGATTGAGTCCTAAGCAAATTGTTGGAGACTGTGTCCTAAGCAAATTGAGAAAATTGTGCACATCAGAGCTAAGCAAATCAAGTATTATAAACACAGAAAAGAGGACATGCAACAAAATGTGAAGAGTGAGTGGCTGTCTCCGATCTTAACATTTGTAGATGCTTGCAATTTTATTTCTTAAAAATTTTAATTCCATGTGTTCTAAGTTGTACTGCAATAATGTTGAGAAAAAATTTGGTACTTAACTTTCCTTTTTACTTTTTTCTTTTCAGTGCTGGGGATCTAATCTAGCACTTACATCTGCCTCATACATGCAAGACCGTTGCCATACTTAGCTTCTTCCTTCTATAAAAATCTAGTTTAGATTTTGATGCGTATCAAAAAAGTTAATGTAGTTCATGTAACTTGAAGATACTTAAGTTAATTATAGGTTTAATAATTATTTTTTAAATTCTTCCCTCTAAATTAGTTTTTATTTCAATGAGTAAATTTGATTAGAAGAAAATATGATATTTAGTGTTTTTTCCAAGAACGTCGTTTGGAGTGTTTCTCCATTTTTACTTGTCTACTTTACATCTGTCAATAGCATTTTGTAGCATTTTTCATAAAAGTCCTTCATATGTCATATCTATTTTTATCTAGGTATATTTTTCATATTGATACTGTGAATGTGGACATTCCCTTCCTTCTTAGGTTTTTGAAATAGGACAGTTACTGATTTTCTATACTTAATCATATTAGTTGTGGCCATACTGAGCTCTCTTGTTAATAAAAATATATTACTGCGACAGACACGTATTTATTGTGTCTATTGACAATTATAATCACTTATATAATGGATGGGAACTTCTTGTATTCCACTGTAAGGCTTCTGGTTCAGTTGTGCCTTGAATCCTTTTTTCTCTTCCATTCGAATATTCTACTCTCTATTGTATCACTGAATATTCTCTTACTTTATTAGCTGTATTAGCATTCAAACATTCTGTAATCTCATTTAACCTAAAATTAAGATTTAAGTAAATCCTTGAACAGTCTATATTCTTTGCAGTTGCCACCTAATTTCCTTATTCTCCTTTATAGCAAAACTCACAAATGGGAGACTCTGTCTTCGCTGACTCTCCTTGAGCAGAAAAGAGTTAAAGTAGATGACCTTACTTTTAAAGGCCTGGTTCCAACAGAACTTGAACTTCAGAAAGGATTTGTACCACCACTAACTGTAAGAGTGGCTCGCTCTTTCTGAACTGTTTGTACAAACACTGCGATTTATGCTGAACATTTGCTTGCAGTCTGGGAGTCTGAAATGTTCGTACATTATCAGGCTGAGGCTGCCAACATGACCAGCCTCCAGTAAAAACTTTTGGGGTCTGAGTTTCTAATGAACTTCTCTATTTGGTAAGATTTGACTCCTCATCGCTGTGTGATTCCAGCTGGGAAGATTTTCAGAAGCTTATGCTGGGTTTTCTCCAAGACAGGCACCTTTTCTCCTTGCTGATTTCATGTTGTATTCTTTCACTGAAATAAATCATACCTGAGACTATAAGTATACAGAATCCTGAGACTCCTCCTAGCCAATCATTGAACCTGGAGGTAGTCTTGCAGACACTCTGCCACACTCCTCCTCTCTCTCTGTCTCTGCCTTTCTGTCTCTCTCTGTGTCTGTCTCTCCTTGGATACTGAACCCAGGGCCTCGCACATGCCAATGACATGACCCCCAGGGTATCCTGGGAGGTCCAGCCGCCCCTGGTGTGAGTGCCAGGCACCAAGGTGGTGCCTACCCAGGGCGTGACTCTGCTCCGATGCAGAAGGTTGAAGGAGAGTCAGATTGAGACCAAAGTGCCAAAGCAAAAGGAACTTTTAATAAAGCAGAAGCAAATACAAAGCTGCTGTCTCTCAGTGAGAGAAGCAGGGGCTCCCGAAACTGAGCCACCATTGGACACAGTCTAGGTATACAGCTTTTATAGGTCTTAACTGGGGGTGTCCACTCTGACTTCTCTCAACTGCGGGTGCCACTACTTGATTGGTCAATTGACTCGTTACTAGGGAACATGGGGAAGGGTCTCTGGGGACTTTCCATTAGGGTCTGGGGTCAGGCTTTCTTTTTTTTTTTTAACTTCTGTAAAGGCAGTCTCGCAAGGTGTGGCATAGAGAGCAAATGTGACCACAGGCTGCCGTCCTCACTGGCAGCATCAATAACAGGAGCTGCTGCAACCTGTTTTTGCTCTTAATAAATTGCCGTATCTCTTCTCCAGGGGGGCCTCCTGTTCCAGCCCTGCCTAACGTTTCCCCTGCCCCTACACTAGGAAAACTTTACCACTGAGTGACACCCCAACCCCCCATTCTCTCTTGAATGTCCTCCGTTAAGGGTCTTATCCCAGGATCTCCATGGATTCTCTCTTGTTCAGGTCCTAGTGACCTCCGGGTTGTCCAATCCAACAGGAGTCTCCCAGGCCTCATTTTATTTTGCCTTCAGTAGCTTTTCAATCTGACCATCATTTTCTTTCTCTTGAATTATTTTTGGTCCTTGGTTTCCAGGACAACACACTGTCCTGGTTTTTCTCCTACTTCATTGACATTGCCTTTTCGATCTCCTTCACTGGTTATTGCTTTACTTCCTGAACTCTATGTTAGACACGACTTTTATAATAATAGTTTCGTTGGCATGGCAAAAATGAGTGTCTAATTCTGATAGCTCCAAGGAGAAAGAAATTGAAGGCAATATTAGGGAGAGTGGACATTTTATTCACAAAGTCTTACTATAAAGAGCAAAACTGAGGAGCTACCTGGAAAGAAAACAGGGTCAAGAAAACATTTTTAAGGTGGGAGAAATTAGTATATTCTTGAATGGTGAAAGAAATAATTCAGTAGAGGGGAAGGGAAAGACGAAATATAGAGAGAAAGTAAAACTGAGGGTACTAGGTGCACATGCAGAGGGTTTATCTTAGAAGTAGGAGAATTTCATTCATAATTAACAGAAGAGAAATCAAGCTACCTGAGACCTTTGGCTTTTACGTTTGTTGATGTGGTAGGAAGCTGAAGATGCTTTGGAAGGCTTCAATTTTGGTACTAAAGAAGAAGCCAGTTATGAGCTGGAAGTGCAATGAAAGGCATGCCGCAGATCTGAGGAGCAAGAAGCTCATGGAAGTAGAACAAGCTGTATAACTTTCAGATAAATAAAACAAGAGAAGTGAGGGTTGCACAGGTTTCTACTGACCACCCAATGTCCCTCACTGGTACCATTCCTGCACTTGATGTCAAAGGGTTCTGCCTTGTGACCAAGAAATTTGTTATGAGCCCCACTAATAGCAGCTTAATATTCTCTAAAATTCCCAGTTCATAATCTACTTGAAGCCAGATGCAATATTTTGTGGGCAAATTTCAATACCCTTAGATGGGTTAGGCTCTCCTGTGTTAACTACACGTCATTTGTTCTGTAACACTTGGCCTGACCTAATAAGAAGTACGTATTTGGCCCCTGTCGGTTACTGGCACACACCTGCGACCCCTTGTATTTCCTGATCAACAGGGTCTAGGAACATCTTTTATTACAATGTTTGATCTCGGTCCCTGGTTCCCAACAGAAGGGCTTCTAAGACCTTTGGAATTTTCAGAGTGATAAAAGTGTCATTTAAATGCTGACAAGTGATTGGTGAACAGGTTCATCCCTCATTCATAATTAACAGAAAACAAACCAGGATATATAGGACCCTTTATTTCTAGATTTGCTTTAGCCGTCATATTTATATAAGTAAGCCTCCATGCGAACCCCGAAGGATGGGGTTCAGAGAGTTTCCGGGTGATACAAACATCCATAAGCCAGGAGGGTGGCCCTGCAACTCCACGGGACAGAAACATCTGCTTTCAGCACCATGCTGGACTTTACCCGATGTATCTCTTCTTCTGTGTCCTTTATAATATCTTTTCTAGTGTCCTAGTAAGTGTAGGTAAATGTTTCCCTGAGTTTTGCAAGCCATTATAGCAAACTATCAACCTAGAAGTGGAAGTTGGGGGAACCTGAATTATAGCCAGTTGGTCAGAAGTATAGATGACAAACTGGGACTGGAAGTTGGTATCTTAAGTGGGGGATCATCTTGGGGCAACGAGCCCTTAACTAGTAGGGTTTTCACATTAACTCCAGGTATTAGTGTTAGCATTAACACATGCTGTGGTTGGTGTCAGAAGAGTTGTAGAATTGGTCAGTATATCAGTCTGCACTGCTATAATAAAATACCTTCAACTGGCTAATTCATAAGCAACAGAAATGTATTTCTCATGAATTTGGAGTCTGGGAAATCCAAGGCCAAGGTGCTGGTAAGTCTGGTGTCTGGTAGAAATCCAGCCTCAGCTTCCAAGATTGTGCCTTATTTCTGAATCCTGCAGAGGGGATAAATACTGTATCACATGGCAGAGGAGAAGCACAAGACAGGGCTGCCTTCAAAGAGAAGCCATCTTATGAAGGTGCTAATCTCAGTTATGAACCCTCATGACTTATTCCCTCTCAAAGTCATACTTCTTAATAGCTTGCCCTGAGAACTAAATTTCAGCATCAGTTTTTCAGGAGGCAACATCATTCAAACGATGGTAGTTGGCAGGGGAAGACATATACATACAGAGGAACACACACACCCACTCACACACACACACACACACACACACACACACACATTGGCTTTCAGAGTGTTATGAGTAATAGAGAAATGATTTTTGTGTTGTTGTTTACTTGGCTAGGAGAAAATTCTCAAAGATTCGGTGTCTGACAGGATTTGGGCACTCTGCAGGGAAAGGTGAGGAAGGAGAAAGGCACTGGCATATCCGGGTCTGGGAGTCAGAGACAATCTGGGCTGCTGCTAAACCACTTAGTGAGTCATTTGCTTGCAGGTGCTCATTAAAACTATGAATGTAAGACTTGAAAAAGACTGAAGCAGAATGAGAGAGCCCTGTGGGCCGCCACATTTACTGACAGAGAGAAGAGAATGAACATGGAGTAAACTCAGAAAAAGAGAATTTAAAGAGGCAGATAGAAAACCAGAAAAACATGGTTTCCTGAAAGCAAAGAAAAGGTAGTACTGTAAGGAGTAAGCAGTCAATAGTTCCAAATGGGGTTGAAGTTCATATCTGATGAAGTGTGAAGAAATAATCGCTGGACTTGTGCTCAAGTAGACCACTTTGGACACAAGAACCATTTCAGTGACTCCCTAGGGGAAGGATGTCTCTTCAATGGGTAAAATATGATCTTCAAAATCAGCTACTACTACCACTTGGACACTGAGAGACTATTTGGAAGAAAACATAAACAATTCTTTAATAATTCTGTGAAGCTGATGGGAGAGAGATGGAAGCCAGAGGGGAAATGTTGGTTGAAGAATTGTTATTTGTCAAAGGAGAAGTATGCTTGGCATGGGAAAGGATGAACTATGTTTTAAAACTGTTAGGAATAACATGGTTTAGTGTATAAATAATAAGAGAAAAGGGATAACATAATGTAAGATTCTTGAGAAGCTGGGAGAGGCTAGAAATTCGAGCACAAGTTGAAGGATTGGCTGTGGTTGTGGGGAGTGTCACTACTCCCATTGAAATGGAAAAGTGTGGGCAGATGATTGCCCATGTGTATGCCTGGTGTCCACGTACTTGGCAAATGTATTTTTAGCAGTGGTTTTGAACCAGGCACTGGCTGGGTGCTGAAGATGCATGGGTGCATGACAGAGACAAAGATCCAGTGTAGACTACACACAAAAAGACGTGTGGCTGCGATTTTCTAAGAAGCTGAAGGTCAGACTGTCGATGTGAGGGTTGGCAGGGACTAGGGCAGGCCCAAAGGAAAACTGTGAAAGCTTTGTCACTGAGGATGAGACAGAGAGCTTGGCAGGTTTTCTTAGGCATTGTCAAGGCCTTTTTGATAATGCCATCTATGCCTGTTTGGGAACACCTTTGTGTGGCTCATGTGCAACTGTGCGACTGTAGCTAGGCTCTCAGGCAAAGGTGTGGAGAAAGAAAAGATGAAAATTCAGCTAAAAGAAGATTCTCCTACAATTAGTTTTCCTCCCTGTGCTTATATGTCCAATTTTATTTGCAGTGTTTTTATAGTTTTGCTCTTGTGTACTTGAGAAAAAATTATCTATTTTATCAATGTATTTTTTTTCCTATTTGTTTTCAACATATTATTTTTATCTTGATTAATTTTACTCTCACTGCTTTTTGTTCATTTCGATATTCCCCCAATTCTTTTTATGATTACCTAGTTAATTTATTTTATTTAATTTTTCTTGCTTAATAATAGAAAGCATTGAAGACTAACGTTTTTCTGAGGACAGATTTCAAGCCATGCAGTTGATTTTGAGGCATAATCTTTAATTTACACAATGTTTGTAACTGTACTTTTTAATCTTCTTTTTTCTCTAATTGTTAAAATATGGCATTTAGGTTTCCAGTTGTTTAGGTTAAACATTGGTCATTTTATCCTCATTATATTTTGGGTTTTGCTACACTATGGTGACAGACTGCAAGTAATAGAATGTCTGTGTTACAGAATTAGTTGAGATTATATTTATATCTGTACATGTGATTACATTTTGTAATCTTTCTACAAATAGATTGTTTTGTTTTCTTTTGTGTTTGATGCTGGGCATTGAACTCAGGGCCTTGCACTTACTAGGCAAGCACTCTATCACTTGCGCTAAACCCCCAACCCTGTTCTACAAACAGATTTTTGAAAATAATACACATTGTCTATAGGGTAGTGTATTGGTCAGTTTTTTGTCACTGTGACCAAGTATGAACACATACTACTTGAAGGAGGAGAGGTTTAATTTGGTTTGTGGTTTTAGGGTTCCAGTCTCTTTTTATATTTATACACCTAAACAATACATTGCTTCATATTCAATGCTTTTACCTTTATAACAGTGGAATCAAACTGTGTGCACTTTTACGTGACTTAATTTTTTGGACATTCTTTAGATTAGATTTGTTATTAGATTTATATTTTTTTTAGGTTGAGATGTATGCTACAGGTTTTGGACTGCCTCTTGTGAGTTTTATACTTTTGTCTTTCATTCAAAATTTTAATTCATTCGGAACTCTGTGTGTGTGTGTGTGTGTGTGTGTGTGTGTGTGTGTAATACAAAATCTAATTTCATATTTTTTCATGAGATGGCCAATTGTTAAAAATTGATTTTTCTCTGCTAATATATAGCCATCTCTTGGTATCCATGAGGGATTGAGGCCAGGACCTTTGAAGGTACCAAAATCTGTAGATATTCAAGTTTTTTGTAGAAAATGTTGTAGTGTTTTTATATAAACTGTGCCTATCCTCCCATATACTTTGTATTTTATAGCTCATAATATCCAATACACTGTAAATGCTATGTAAAGTGTTGTTATACTTTAATGTTAGGAGATAATGACAAGAGAAAAATGTCTGTTGTGGTCAATACAGACACAAGTTTTGAAAAAAAAAACTGTATTTCTCCAATGCACAGTTGGTTGAACCCATGAATGCAGGGCGGATGGCTATGAAAACCAACTGCATCGTGCCACCTCTGTGATAACATGGTAGAGTAAGGCATAGCAGAAATAAGTGAATTTGGTGAGATTGAAGTCAAATGGAATTATCCAATAGCATAACAACAGGAAATGTGTAAGACCCACAAAATGAAATCTCTGTAACACTTTCAAGGGAGATTAGACAGGACCTAGTAAAAGAGAGGACATCATTTTTAAGGATCAGAGGATTAAAAACTAAAATGTCAGCTACTGTAATTGCAACTGTTTTTACAGAAAATCACAGATAGTACTACATTTTATCTTAAATGGTTATAACATTAATTACAGTTTCTATTAATTGATGGCTTATAGAAATACAACTAAATTTTCTATATTTGCTCAAGAAAATTTGCTCAACTCTCTTATTCATTCTGGTGATATGTCAATAATTTTTGAGGGATTTTCTACAGACAATCGTAGCTCTGAATTATGACAACTTGATTTCTTTTCTCCCAGTTCTTATGTTTTATTGTTCGCTTTCCTTCCTGGGTAATATTAAAGAAGTGGTAACAATACATTTTCCCCCCATCCTAAAAAAAATTAACATTTGAACATAAAATCAGTTGCTTGTTATACTTTCTTTCCTTCCTTCATGTTTTAAAATACTAATTAATTAAAAGGACACATAATAAATTATATATACTTGTGGGGTACAGATGATATATGCTAAAGTGGATGAAGAGAAAGGAAAACTCTTGGTGGAAATTTAAATTAGTGAATCCATTAGAAGAAACACTATAGCAGCCCTCAAAAAACTAGAAATAAAGCTGTCAAATGATCTCTCTTCTCTTTCTTTCTTTCCTGCTTCCTTTCTTTTCCTTAAGATATTGTTTATCAAATTAACCCAATTTTTCTCTCTTCTTAATTTGCTCATGAGTTTTTTTAAATGAAAACAGTGAAATCTTGATCAATTTTAGGCAACATTTTTTCCATATCTATTGAATTTTTTTTTTGTGGTGCCCTTGTGCTTGCAAGGCAAGCACTCTAATCACTGAGCTAAATCCCCAGCCCCGAAATTTTTTTATTGAAAAGTTTTTAATATTTTTTCCTTTTAATCTTGTTTTTCTACCTTTACTCATTCTCTGTAAATCTTGATCTCTGACCTAAATCATTTTCTTTCTTTTTGAAGAATAAAACATCTCTTCCAAAGAAAGTACAGGCAACTCATCCTCTTAATTTTTATTTGTTTGAAAAACATCTCTTCTTCACTTCTGAAGAATAATTTCATATAATACGGAATTGTAGCTTGGTAGGCTTTTTTGTTCTCAACAGTAAGTTTTCATTCCACTCTTTTCTTAGTTACGTGGTTTCTGAGAAATCAAATACACATTTTTATCTTTGATGCCCTACAGGTAAGGTAATTTTTTTCCCCTCTGCTTCTTTCACGGTTTTTTCTTTATTTCGATTTCCTGCAGTTTGAATGTGATACACCCAGGTGTGGTTTTCTTTGGCATTTATCCTTGTTAGTGTTCTCTGAGCTTCCTGGATGTGTGGTTTACTATCTGACATCAATTTAGGAAAATTTTTGTCATTGTTTCAAATGTTTCACAACTTCCCTTGCTCATTTTCCTTCTGGTGTTCCCATTACACACTTGTTATTGCTTTTGTAGTTGTCCCACAGTTTGTGGATGTTCTGTTCCATATTTTCAGTCATTTTTGTTTGTTTTTCAGTTTGGGAAGTTTATGTTGACACACTTCAAACACAGAACTTCTTCGCTCAGCTGCATCTGGGCTATTTCTTCATTTCCGTTACAGCATGTTCGATCCATATCATTTCTTTTTCTTCATCTCCTGGAAATGTCATGTCTCTTCTTACTTACTTCTTACAGGGTGTCTTCTTCCTTTCCATTCCTGCCATACCATCTCTCGTTCCTGCGCTCTCTCTGTTGGTTTAAATTGCACTTTTTCCTGTTAACGTGGCTTTTGTTTTTGTTGAAAGCCAGGCAAGATGTACTGGGTAAAAGGAACCTGGTAAATTGCCCTGGAGCACTGTGGTGGCGATGTGCGTGGAGAGGGGAAATGTTCTGTAGCCTGCAGTTCTGCGGTTAGCTTTTGGGGCTTTAGTGAACCAGTGTCTTGTACTGTGAACCTCACAGGATCGTCTCAGATTTTCTCCCCAGTTAGCTGGGAAAGGATGACTAGAGGGTCTGGAATTGAGTTTTTCCTTTCTTCTCGGTTCTGGGTTCTGCTAAAATCCTAACAGATTATGGGAAGATGCTGAATGTGATTGAAAAATACTCTGAATGTTTAAATTTAAAAAATTTATTACAGTAAAAGATACATTACCATGAATACCCCTCAAAGTACCTCCCTCTTTGTTTCATACACACTTATCCTATTATTCTTGCCACTTTCTGAAGCAGTTCTGGAAGTCCTCTTCCTGAGTTTCTTTAGTTGCATTGTCATGCCTGCCTGGATGTCTTGAATCAATTCAAAATCCTTTCCTATCATGGTCGTTTTGAATTTAAGGAAGAGTGAGAGGCTGTGTGGTGCTGGATCCGGTGAAAGAGATGGACGAGGACACACTACAATGTTTTTACAAGACTGCTTTTCTATTGGATGACACTGGGCAGCATCATTCACTGCATTTTTTTAAAATCAGTCTTTGTAAAGACACTTGTGAAATAAGACTTCCAAACTGCTTCAGAAAGTGGCAAGGATGATGGGTTAAGTGTGTTCAAACCAAGCGGGGGGTGGGTAGAATTTGAGGGAGATTAATGGTCCTGTAAATGTGTCTTTTCTTGTAACACTTTAAAAAAATATTAAGCGTTCACCATATAGTTTGATTGTCCCTTATAGTTTCTTTTGAGGAAAGAACAGATAGCCTGACATCTGCAAATGGCTACTTTTCCTCTTTCCCTGCCGGAAGTGGAGGAGATTACGCGCTGATCTTTACTGGGAAAGCCTGGCAGAACGCTGGGAGGTAAAAGCATCAGGACCCCATCAGACTGGGCTCCCTGGAGTTTCTAACTCTTAGATTTGCCCTCACTGAGCCTCCAACAATTTGTCAATCATAGTTCAGGACTTTCTACTCTTATTATTTATTGTTAGGCCCAGAGTGATAACTCTCAAAATCCTGGAAACTGGATTTTTAAAATCTGTTAATACAGCGAATTTTATTATACATATATACCAACTTTCAATTATTGGGAGACATACAACTTGATCGCGATTGCTTTTATACTTTGCTCAATTTAGCTTTTAAAATTTCTTAAAAGCTTTTTATACAAGTTTGTGAGTAAGTATTTCATATAAATTTCTATTTCCTCATCTTCTGTTTGGTTTATGTGTCACAATTATACCAGCCTCATAAAAAGTTGTGGAATATTCTTTGTTTTGCTCTTCTTTAGAAAAGTATGAGTAACATCATGATAATCATTTCTTTTAATGTTTGTTGGAACTTGCCTGCAAATCTGTTGAGATCTGAAGTTTCCTCTGCTGAGAAGCTCTTCAGTACTGATTGCTTATCTTTAATGATTATAAGAACACTCCATGTTCCTGTTCTTTTTGAGTCAATGTTGACACATCATATTTAGGGGAATTCATTTAGTTCAAATTTTTTGGCATAATGTTTTCCTATGTTTTTTGAAATAGGTATAATAGCTAGAATTATGTCTTTATTTTCTCCTTTGAATTTATTTCAAACTTCATGCTGATTCTTTGAAGGCTGAAGAAAAGGTGAATTCCTTCAGATAGTATCTGTTTGTGCCTCTACTAAGTGCTTGAAGACTATCAGCTTCCATTTCTATGCAGAAATAGGTCAGTTGTCTATCAGAACATTTTTCTCTTCATCCGGGATGTACAGGTAGATGGCATTTCCCAGCCTCCCTTGGAGTGGAGTGTGGCTTTGTGCCTGAGTTCTTTTCAATGGAAAATGAATTCAGGGCTATACCTGCTTCCAAACCTGGCCTGTAAAACCGTGCTACTAATGAACACTCACTTCAGTGACGGTGACGCCAACCACCTCCAAGACCTAGTGCCTCCAGACACCAAACATTTTACTATTTGTTTCAACAGCCAGTTGACTGGGCAGTACTTTGTAGGTCTTGCCTAGGATCTATCACCTGACTGCAATGAGCTGTAGGCCGGCTCTGGCTGGAGCAGCCCAAAATGCTCTCCCTCGCTTATTGCAGGGTTTGGTGTGCTGGACAGTTTAGATTCTCTGCACTTGTGATCTGTCTCTCCGTGTGCTGTCCCATCCCTCCGGCCTCTTCCTCCAGTAAGATTGTACATGTTAAAGTTTGGATTGTACATGTCTCCAAAAGGCCCATATGCTAAAGGCTGGGTTGCTAGCCTGTGGTTGCAACTGTGAGATGGGGGAGGCTTTAGAAATTGAGCCATAGTGGAATGAAGTTAGAGCACCAGGAGCATGTACTTGAGTGATTATCAGGACCCCAGCTCTCCTTGTTTCCCAACTGTCAGGCACCAGCACACACTTCCCCCCAAACGTTTTGCATTACCATAGACCCAAAAGCAATGGGGTCAAGTGATCATGGACAGAAACATTTAAAACTGTGGGCTAAAATAAATCTTTCCTCCTTTAAGTTGATTTCTTCAGGTATTTTGTCACAGCAATGGAAAACTAACTAATAAACCTGGACATGGTGCTTGGACACCAATAGGAAAAATGTAGATGTGGCCAGCCCTATTAATTCTCCAGTTTCTGTGCATATTTCTTCTTTTCCCTTCCTCCTCTGACCTCTCCTCGCCTTCTCCTTCCCTTCTTCACCATTCCATTCTTTCTCTTTTCTTTTTCTCTTCTTCCTCTTTTTCTTTTTACTTTTCCCCAACTCCTTCCCTTTCCTCTTCTTCTTGAAATAAGGACCATCTACCTACTTATAAAAAAAAAAAAACTACAAATTCCCAAAGCACATAGAACCAAGTATGTTATATTCGCCATTCAAAATATCATGAGTTACTACCAGTATTATGATTTTCTGAAAGGATAAAAAGTTCTTGGCAAAGCTCTGAAAATGACAAAGTACAGTACGTTATCAATTTACACTAACATCCCATTCTTAGAAAAGTTCATCTATGTTAAAACTGTGCAAAATGGACAACTTTTGTTGATTTGTAAAATGAAGTTAGATTCTAGGCCAAGTGTTTTTTCACCTCAAAAAATGTCTGATGGAATTTGGAACAGGTTTCATTGTACGAGAAGGTCCTGCACATCTTTGACTCTGGCCCATTCACTATCTTTATCATCTTGTATTCTTTCCACATCCAAAAATTCTCCTCAAACATTTCAAAACATATCCTAGGGTTGTACAGTGTTCCTTTGCTGAGAATTATTGTCCCAGAGTTTATCATTAACAATAGCTGAAAAGCTTCCATCATCTCAATTTCAAGGATTCCACTCTCCCCATAGACCCTTCCTCTCTCCTGTCCATTTCCTTCCACTCTAACCCTGGTAATTACTTAACTCCAAGAGAACATATCATCCAGTAACCCTACTGCCTCAGCCTGCACTCTCAACCTCCTCATGTTTGCAGGTCCCTCCTCAAGCAGCATAAAGTCCCTTTGCTTCATCAAACCTGGACCTGGGAATGTCTTCCAAGGACTGCTCCTGAGCTCTGCACCTGCTTTTCCCATTTAGAGAAACCTAAAAGTGCCTGGGAATGTGTCCCTACCACATTGGAGTCAGAGTATATAAGCTCGATTCCTTTGGTGCACGGCTTGAGAAAACCCAAGCTGTCATTTATTCTCTAGAGCTTCCCACAGCATCAAGGAGAAGCAGGGACTTCACCTATAATCACACCTTGATCCTGTTTCCACAAGTGTGTCTCACGGGGCAGGCACACTCCCCCTCCTCTGTCCTGTTCCCCTGCTCCCTTGGGGTCTTTCCTGGGGAATATTCTCTTTTTAATCACTTGCACACAACGACTCATCACAGAATCTGATTCTAGATGAGCCAGTCTAAGACACAGAGACAACAAAACCTATGCTCGCTTCTGTAGGCAGATGGCAGGACTTGGGAGGCAGTTTCCAGACTGCTGCCCTTGCCACAGTTCTGAAAAATGGGCCTGTGCTGCTTTATACAGCTGAGTGGATGAGTTCCTGCAAATCCTCTCTCATGCGCACCTAGAGTCGTCTGCCAGGAGTTGCCCTAACCTATTTTGAGTAAAAGCCCTTGAGAGATAAGCATTGAACAGAGGGAGGAATTTACTTAATGCTAGTCTGGCCATTTCTGTAAGAAGATTCTAGAAGAACTCTCCTTTTGAGTCTAATTCAAAATCAAAAAGAGAAAAGCATTTAGCTAGTTTATTTCCCTTTAAGGCAATAGAATCCATTTTGGTAATGGACAAAGGCAGGAACAATCCAGGCTCAGAGTGATATCTCCCGGTTCCCTGAGACAAAAGCTTATTAATGAGCTTCAGTTACCCGCTTCTCAGTTATTGTGCATTCCTTGATAGAGGCTTTTTTTCTATTTTGTGACTTACCACAGCCGTTTGTTTACTAATTATCAGGAGTGTGTATTTCATCATCTTTATGGCTGTTCCACACACTAGCTCCTAGGTCTGACCAAAGCATGCTTTCAGCGAATGTCAATCTCTTGATTGGCACGTACAGTGATGGATTGGATATCCTGTGTGCATGCCTGGTGCGGGAGGGTAACTCTCTCACCCATCCAGTTAATCACAATGTCCCATGAGCAGTAGTGAGTATTCGTCATAGCCACCTTTCCTCTTCACACCTCCCACTGTAGCCCACGATAAAGTACAGGACATTGCTCACCTGAACTCTTGTAATATCATCCTATTGTCCTGTCTGTCACTGGCCACTTCAGATTCTAGTCCATTCTGCCCATTGGGATCTTTCTAACGCTAAATTCTGATTATGCCACTCATTTAAGCACTTTAGTGCCTCCCACATACTAGTCTAATCTTATTTTCCCTCATAGTTATGATCCTATTCTAAATTCCGGCCTTACTGAACAATGTCCCAAACATACTACTTTTCTTGGACGCTTTTTTTTTTTTTTTTTTTTTTAGTAAATATAGGCTATTGCCTCAGTTTGACTGCACCCACCTCTTCAGACACACTTGTGGGCTTGGACAATTCCCACCCAAACTTCCCAGCTCTAGTCCCTTCTCTGGAAACTTCTCCCTGTACTAAAAAGAGCCAGTAGATCTCACTCTGATTGGCAGTGTATAGTGATCTGTACCTTGTGATGGCATTTCTACCTGGAAGTGATTTGTTTACCCCTAGACTATGAATTCTTCAAGACAGGTAGCTACCTCTGTTCTTATTTACATTCCTGAAACTTGACAATAAGATGTTGAGGAAGCTATGCAGAGAGATGGTATACTCAATTCATTTTGTTTGAATACGAAAAAGGATTAGGGTTTACTAGCCATTTCCTTGATGATTTAATCCATTCATTCATTCCCTTCGTGCTTCCTAAAAGTGGGTAGACTGCAATAATGGAAGCTCTTGGATGGCATAGTATGCAATGAAGTCACTTATGACGCTAGAGGCACCAAAAGTCAGGCTCATTTACCTCACAGTTTTGCTTAGGGCCAACGATGCAAATTTAACAATAGTAATGATGATGACATCTTCCTTAATAGTTTTGGAAGCATTTCTGTTTTTGTAATTTATTTATCATATTTTAAGTCATTAGAAAAATTTGGGCGAGGTTTCTGGGTTATAAGTATACATAAATTATCGACAATAGAAAGGAGGTTTAGGAAGATTAAAGGGCTTGTCTAAGATTCCCCAGTGTGACAGGGTGCAAAAACAGACCCATTAAAAAACAAAACAAAACAACCAGACCCATTGCTCACTCTTCCCTATCCCATGCCTCCAGCACCCAACTTTGTGCACCTCCTACTCCAACTCTGGCTCCAGCAACATTGCTGGTTTGGTCAATACAATGTCAGCTTGTGTAATATTTTCAGAGGCATGAAAAGTCCCTGTACAATTGGGCTTGCTCACTCTTGCCCTTGCCATTGCCATGGAAGGACCTGCCTAGGCCAGATTGCTAGCCCCAAGGGAAGGAGAAAAACAAAAGCAAACAACACACTTAGAACAGAGACCAGCAACTTCATCATCCCAACTAAGTTTTATAGACAGCTAAGAATCTAGACATGAGCGTGAATCCAACCAAGACCAGAAGAAATTCCCAGCCTAGGCTCAATTAAATCATTAACCTGCAGACCTATGAGCCAACTACAGGCTTATTGTTTGAAGCCATGGAATTTACAGGTAGTTCTTCATAAAGTATTACTGTGACAATCCAAATTTAAAAAACAAGAAACAAAGCTCTAAAAATAGAGTTAGAGAAGGCATGAGCAAAGTCTTCTTATAGCAGTCCCTATTATTTATAGATATCGGTTAGTCTGTGTGACATTAGGGGTCTGAGCATTGAAGGTAGAACACAGGCAATTGAGCGAGGTTTGATTGCCCTCCTTTTCCTGGGAATTGTCCTTCTTGAGTAGCTCTGTAGCTCATGAGCTGAGAGTGCAAAGATATTTCTCCACATTATAGACAGATCATGATTTCCTAATTTCCAAATTAGCCTCTTAGTAAAAAACATATTTTTAGAACACATCATCCCAGGCTATCCAACATCGAAGTGTAGGGTTCAAGTTTGAGAAGTGAACTGGGGAGATGAGGGCACCCACTCATGGGAGCCTAGGTGAAAGTTCCTGGGTTGGATTTGGGGGAATGAGGAGAGAGATGGAGAAGTCAGTACAGAATGTCTCTTTCAAGCATCCTCCAGCAATATATTGCGATGAGCCTAGAGAGAGAAGGTTAAGAGGCATGAAGTATGAACTGAGATGTAGAACTGGATTGGATTTGGCCTGTGGCACTAGGGGATGGGTGGGAGTAGAGGCAGACATAATACTTTGGAGTTTAAGTAAAACTTTTTTTAGCGGGACACGGACTATGATTCTCATGAAGTCAGAACAGAAGGGAACACAGTATATGCTTGCTTCAGAACAATCTTGTCCCAGTACATAAAAACCAACACTGATGTGTTGTAAGACCAAAGAAAGAAGCTGGCAGATCCAAGATTGCCCTGAATGCCATTGCGGAAGGGATTTAGAGAAGCATGGCCCTGGGTGGCAGCAAGACTTGCTAAATCCCTACAACTCGGCTCAGAGAAGTGGGGGCTTGTAAAATGGTTAGGGGTAAAGTGACTTCATCCAAGCTGGAATGTACCTGGTTTATTTCAAGCTAAGACCAGAGCCAGCCAGCCACCTTCCTGGCACCAGGGTATGATTGTAAAGCTCCACACACTGCTTTAATTGTTTTGTTTATTCATAACGTGTTGGGAAACAATGACAGGAAAACTAACCAGGGTTATGTAGGTGTGATCATGGTGGTTACGAGTCAAGATGGCTGTGAGCAAGTCAAACTGAATCCACACAATGTTCTTTAGTAGCCCTGAGTGTGGTGCAGTTTGGAGGATGGGCGAGGGCACAGTATTCTCCTTGGAGTTGGCACCCGTGAGTCGAGTACAGCCACTTGCCTGTATGTCTGATGGCACCAAACTCTAATGAAGTGACCAGAGATGATTTCCAGAAGAAAGTTCCTGCAGACTCAGTGAATAATCCGAAATAAATGGGTGACTTTGAATTGAGCTTTAAGGTCCTGGGTTTTTGTAGGTGGAGAGTAGGATAAAAAAAATTTAGAGTTAAAATCTGCATTTAACCTGCAGGCTAGTGACATGAAGAGACTTGGATTCCAGTTATTAAAAGTGAAGCAAAATATCTACACGATGTGACACTGTACCAAACAGAATGACTATGATAAAAACAGGCAGATAAAACCATGCATGGCCAAGGCTTAAAAAAATTAATTCCCATACAATGCAGATGGGAATATCAAGTGACACAATCACTGCTGGGCCTTGTCTACTGACATAGAATGTCTGCCTATTTTCTGACCTAGCAATGGCACTAGGTAGGAAGTCAGAAAATATACCTATGCTCACCCAACATTTATAAGGGAGCTCAAAGCATCACTATTTGCAATAAGAAACACTAGAAACAACCCAAATGTCCATAAATGGTCAAATGCACGAATACATTTTGAACTATTCACAGACAGAACGCTATACAGCAGCGAGAATCAAGAATGCATGGCCACACTCAATAATCTGAATGGAGGCCATGCACTTAATATAAAGCAAACAAAGACACGAAGAGGCCCACAGCGCATGCAATTCAAAAGTATTAGCTACCCTCCAGGAAATGGGCAGAGGCACTGGAGACTTTGGGATATTGTCACGCCACAGCACAACTTGATCTAAGTACTGGTTTCATGGTTGTGTTCACGTTTGAAAATTCATCAAGTTGAGTGACTATGACTTATACACACCTTTCTACACACATAGGATTCTTTGATAAATTTTTCTAAAAATTGAAATTAAACATCAAGTCAAAGTACAGTAATATGATCTGATAAAATATGGTTGTTTTTATAAAGAGTTAAAACCTCCTGCATATTTGTTGCTGAACCAATTAACTTATAATCTCTGAATTTTAACTTCCTCAATTTCAAAATGGTGGGGGGGTATTGGTATCTGTTCTGTGTGTTCACAGAGTTGATTTTTAAAAAATCAAGTGAGTTAATGGGCAAAAAAAGAAACTTTGTAAATTGTAGGAATGTATACACATGGAAGGTATTTTTACTGGAACAAAAGCAGGAAGGCTTTCGTCTTAATTTTTAAATGATTCTGCACTGTTAAGGAATAGCTCCCTTTGGCAAATGATAGTAATTGTGTTTTGGATCAAGTTTTTAAAAGCAGGTTTGTCAATTATATAATGGTCTTTAATGTACCCAGATTGTTGCTTTTGTTTCAGAAAACAGAAAATTACATGATAGCTTGTAAATGGCACATTCAATTTCCCGCACTGAGAATGCTTGAAAAGCAAAAGGTCTACATAGAATGCAGGAACTCAAATTTAATGGCATCAAATGATACATAATTTGATTCGTTCAACCACATTTCCAGAAATTAATCACCGAGTGTCAGTATCTTTCTGTCCTTCATGACTCACTCTGTCAAAAGAAAACTGCCCTTTCACTGTAGCGCTACTAATCAGTAATAGTTGGTTCTTTTGATTTAGCATTTCAATCCAGTGCTCAGCATCTGGAAACATTTTAAAAGGTCAGACTGCTACTCCGTTATTCAATTTAGTAAAGTTTCAGAAAAACCTAATGAGCCTCTTTTCTGTGCCTCCCACCACGCTTCGAATCACCTTTAGAAGTCAATGGAAACTTGGCTCATTAGTAAAAGTTGGAAGTAAAGATTCAGAGAGGAAAGTGTAATGCAAGACCCACCATTTCTGCTTCTCCCCCGATATCGTTTCTCTAGATCAGAATTTCTCTAAAGTATCACGGTAGAACTTTGGGAATGGCTTATTATTTGTATGGTGAAGCATACTGTCCTATGCATTTTAAGATGCTTAACAATGTGTCTGTCATCTTTCCATCACTACAACAAACACTTGAGATCATAAACTGAGAGAAGTTGTATTTTGGCTCTCCGTTTGGGAGTTTCTAGTCCACAGTTGTCTGGCCCGTTGCTTTGGGCCAGTGGTGAGGCAGCGTATCATTGGGTGAGTGTATGGCAGGCAGCTCACCACATGGGCAGGAAGAAAAAGGAAGCAAGGAGGGCGCTGGTTGCCACCTTCCCTTCGAGGCACACACACCCCTCAGTGTGCCTCTCACTAGGTTCACTTCCCAAAGGTTCCTCCACCTCCCAGTAGCGTACCCTGGGGACCAAGTCTGACACATGGACCTTTGGGGGACGGTCAAGATCTAAACGACAGTAAGCGGCATCCCTGGCCCCTAAACACTGATGACACTAGCGTCCTCTTTCAACTATGACAGTGAAACCAAAAATATCTGTAGTCATAAACAGCACCTGGGCAAAGGTGGGCAAAGGTGAGCCAGAGTGTGACAGTCCCTCCAGTTGCTCCAGATGGGTCCCTGCCCACACACGTGTCCTCAGGTCTGCTTCAAGACACCTGTATGTTCACAAATCTCTTCTAGACTTTCTGGAGACAGTCTGGATATATAGTGCCTGTGTAGAAAGACTGCACATGGCTAGATGGTATGGAAAACCCTGGATTTTTCCTTGTTGTCCTCAGGACAGGTGAGTTCCTGTCTAGTGGATTTATCCTCAGGCCACATCTCTGCTGAGGTTAGCGAATTTGAGAGACTCAGAGAAGGCAGCAAAAGTGAACCTGGGAAACAGCAATTCTTGAAGGAAGTGGAGATACTCTTCAGACGTGCCTAGGAAGGGGCATCCTGATGCCCAAGTGTGTCTCCTGGTACATCCTGGTGCTGCTCTGCTGTCTTAGATGCAAGCAGACTTGACTTCCAAATGTCAGCAGTGGAGATTCTTTGACTTATTTTCTGGCCACAAAACCATGTGCAGATCATGAGCAGGAGCTGAAAAGAAATTAGCTTCTTGAGAGCCAACTTCTGTCTCAGATGAATGGGAACTGGTGGACAGTGATTCCAGATCTTGTGACTTGATGAGTGGGAATTGTAGGTAATGATTCCAGCCCCCCGGCCCTTCAGCTGACTGTCCCTGGCCTGCGCGTGCCCAGCCATGTCCCAGGGCTCCCCTGCACACTGAGCACCAGTGGCCCACGGTGGTAACATGGCTGCTCCACTCCACCTCTTGGTTGCTTCTCTTCCCCACTTCACCTATGGTGTTTCCTCGGATCACTGTCAAACAAATCATTTTCACTTGGGTTCTGTTGGCTAGTTCAGTGCTCTGTTGGGATGTGGCCTTTTGCTGTCACACTGAATTCTCACATTCCTCAGATTCCTTGGGAGAATTAGAATCCACAGGGCTTCTCCTGGTCCGAGTTATTATTTGGTCAGAAGAAAACCTTCTTCAGCTAACACAAGATATTTCCATCTTTTCTTCCTTATGAGATTTACACAACAATAAACCTTTCCAAAAGGCAAACAGCATCACCTACATAGGTGGCATTTTCTGAGTCTACTTTTTGGCACTTGCTCATCGAGGCACCACATGATGCATAGTGATTCAAAGCTATAGGAACTATAAAGTACTCATTAATCTAGTAATAAATAATTTACGAGTCTGTTTAAAGGGAAAAAGAAAAAAAGTTCTACAGGATTCTGAAACTCCACAGATGCCAAATAAATACTTCTAGAGAAGGAAATGCACTTGTTTTCATTCTTAAACAATACCTTAGTCATACTGCCAGTTAATCAAGTACAATGACTTTTACCATAATGTCTGGGTCTGAGAATCTCTATATAAAACCTGTGTAACTCTTCAGTATGTTTTTCTCAAAATTCAGTCAGGAAAGGCCTCATATGACGAATTGAGCCATCAGTTATGAAAGAATACAGTAAAAAACACACATGTGCACTGTAACTTTGAATTGATGATGGGCAGGTAGGAATGCAACAATTATAAATATCGCATGCCTATGAATATTTATTTATTTCATCATTTGAAATTAGATTTACAAATTTGACAAAATGTATAGCATTTAAAACCTTTTTGGAATTCAAGACAACGCAGAAAGTCTTTTATATACATTACGTCTGTTTACCCTTTGTTTAATTGAAAGGTTACATTCATTTTTATTGTTTACCCATGTGAAATTTAAAAAAGGATGTTAAAGGTGTAAAAATGACTGAACTATGAAGAATAGTCCTAAAAAAGAGGGAGATCCAGTTTACAAAATGGAGAGACATTCAACATTGCAATAAGTGTTCCTGAGTGACAGCCTGGAAATGAACAGAATAAAACACTAAAGAACAAACTGAATAAAGTACACTGCACAGTAGACTGGATACCTATGTCCATGCCTTCTGCTGTGTCTCCCATGCTGGTTCTAGGCTGGTCCACGTGACTTGCTTTATTTAGCCAATAAGACAGCACAACTTGATGCAGTCAGTCTTGAAGATGGACTTGTGTGTTTCTGCGCCATGGGGTCACTCATTGTCCAGCAGGTCAGCTCAGTTTTGCTCTCAGGTCAGTGGCTGACTTCTAAGAGAGACTACATGGAGCAGAGCTGAAATGTTTCATTGGATGCTGTTCCAAAACAACCAGCCTCCAAGCAACCCACCATCTAAACATGAATGATTGAGAGTCCCTGAGAGATGAGTGGGGACCTCCTCAGAAGCAGCCCCATAGACTTAATGAGAATAATAAATTCTGAGGGAGAATTTGAAATGTCACAACAATGAGGTCGCAAAATTCTTTAACCCTGGGGAAAGCATGAAGCATGAGACAATAATCATCTAGGTCATTCTGACCTAGCACAGCATGTTTCTGTAGACTCCTTGATGCCATAAAAATAATAAATAACAGCAGTAAAGAAGCCATTCTGCAATTCTGACCTGGAATGTTTAACGAAAGTGACTAAGGACATTCTGTGCTACTGATGAATGTAATTGTAACAATCGGTTTGCTATACTCATTCCTTTATTTTTTGCATCTGTAAAATCCCAGATCCCTTGGACATCGTTTTGGGGGAACTTATTCTGGACTAGAATTCAACTAGCTTTCTCCTCTGATGGCCATCCTCATTTTGGCTTGAATAAACACTCTGTTCTTACATTAGCTGTGCCTCAATTTGCGGTGTAGGTTGAAAAGGTGATTGATTTAAAACCAGAGAGTCTGGGGTGGTTTGCTACTTAGCAATAGTAACTGTATCTGATAGATTAGATACAGGCAAGTAATAATCATGGGAGTAGAAAACAAGATGGGAAATATTTGTCACCAATGTTGGTTAGTTCTTATAGTTACATATCAGACACAAGCATTAACACATTAAGTAAGTGTAGCCATGACTGGAAACATTTTCTCCATTAGAAGATTTGCTAAATAATTTATAAACATCCAGAGAACTATGAGGATCCACTTGGGATCCCAGAATTTATATAAAAATTACTTTAAAACACAGACATTTGAGATTCAGCAGATGTGGAAAAACGGCTTCTCAGACTCCTCTTGTCGCAGTGAAAGTAGGAACATCTGGTGAAATGGCTGTGACGCGCCCCTCTCCAGGAGTGTTTCATCACCAGGAACCAAAAATGGAGAAGACCTCTCGCACCTGTGTAAGTGAACAATGTCACAGGCTCTGACCCCCCACTGACCAGACACGATGACATCTGTCTGTAGTATCAGCCACTTGGGAGGTTGAGGCAGGAGAAATACTTGATCCTAGGAGTTTGGGGCCAGCTCGGGCAACAGAGCAAGACCCTGCTTCCAGGAATAAATAAAATAAAAAATAAATAAGAGTTAACTGTGGCATTTTCATTGGTTCTCATAGAAACCCATTTGTTCTTTTCATATGTTTTTTCCTTGCCCTTCTATAAAGTTATGTATACAAGCTCACTTCTTTAGATGTTTAGAAAAGCACTCCTTTTGTGTGTTACGTGTGCATAAACTTTTCCTGTTAATTTATCAATTTCAGTTTAATTTAAACATCTCCAAATACTGAACCGAAGAGCATAAAGGAAAACTTGTTCTCCCTGACAGAACTTGTACAGAAGTATCATTATTCAAGAGTTTACATCAAGTCCTGATGTTGAATCCAAAAGTGGAGTCATCTATGTAGTATTCGAACTCACGGCTAGATGAACCAAAGTACTGACTGTGTAAGTAATGATTAATTGTATTAAAGTATACTAGTGATGTACATGTACTATACATGCTGTGTGCCATATCATTAGAATATTCCAGCATGATTTCAAATGCTGTGTTTTAAAGTAAAGCAAATATGAGAACAGTTGGCACTAATTTTATATCAAAGATTTGGTACTGCTTTAAAATACATGCATACAAATATACATATATGACTAGTGAGTCTCAAATTTTGCTGTATGTGAAAATTACCTGAACAGCTTTTTATTTTTTTAATGTTTCCAAAAGAGATTTATTTATATCTTTATCAGACATGTCAATGAATTAGCAAGTAAAATTAGTAAATTTTTTTTAATTTTTAAACAAGAACATGTATTGGTACAATGTACATATAATGATCACATTCATCTCATTTGTTTTATACCTGTACATGATGCATCTTGGTTTTCCCCCCTCTTCCCCACCCCTCCCTGTTCCCTCCATCCCTAGTTACAGTAGGTTTATTCACATTTCTCCATGAATTCCCTTTCCCCTTTCTTTCCTTTTTTCTCTTCCTCCTTTTCCCCCTTCTCTCTTTCTAGTTTTCCTCTCCTTTGTATATTATCTTCCTATTATATCTATTACACCTCTTTGTCCTATTTACACTTATGGTTTCTCATATCAGAGAAACAATTTGATGTGTACTCGTGAGTGTCTGATTTATTTCACTTAAAAGTATGTTCTCAGGGAACATCCATTTACATGAAAATGACTCTAGTTTACCTTTTTTATGGCTGTGTAGTACTCCATTGTGTAGAAAAACCACATTTTCTTTAGCCATTCATTGTTTGTTGGGCATTTAGGCTGTTTCCAAGACTTAGCTATTACAAACAATACAGCCACCGAAAAAGAAATAACAAAAGATATACCTTTCACAATTGCACACAAAAAAATAAAATACTTAGGAATCTATCTAACAAAGGAAGTAAAAGATCTTTACATCGAAAACTACAGCACTCTAAAAAAGCAAATTGAAAAGGATATCAAAAAATGGAAAGACATCCCATGTTCCTGGGTAGGAAGACCCAACATAGTGAAAATGGCTATACTTCCTAAACTACTATACAGATTTAATGCAATTCCAATCAAGATACCACTAACATACTTCAAAGAATTAGAAAGGACAATCATGAATTTCATCTGGAACCAGAAGAGACCAGGAATAGCAAAAACAATCCTGAGCAACAGGGGAAAAGCAGGGGGCATCACAGTCCCTGACCTAAAACTATACTATAAAGCTACAATGTTAAAAACAGCATGGTACTGGCAAAAAGACAGACCCAGGGATCAATGGAATAGATTGGAGGATACAGAAACAGCCCCAAACACACTCAAATACCTCATCTTTGACAAAGGAGCCAAACACCCTCACTGGAAGAAAGATAGCCTATTTAACAAATGGTGCTGGAAAAATTGGCTTACCACATGTCGAAAACTAAAACTAGATACATGTCTCTCACCATGTACTAAACTCAAATTGAAGTGGGTCAAAGATCTAAACATTAAAACAGAAATACTAAATCTAGTGGAGAATAGAATAGGAAGAACTCTTGAAGACAAAGGGGTTGGGAAAAAATTTATGAACAGAACCCAGACTGCACAGGAAACAATACAAAGAATCAGTGCTTGGGACCACATGCTATTAAAAAGCTTTTGCACAGCAAAAGAAATCACCAATAGAGCAGGGCAAAAACCCACTTACTGGGAAAAAATTTTTGCTAGCTCTCCATCAGACAAAGGTCTAACATCTAGAATATACAAAGAACTCAAAAAAATTAAACCTCCCAAATTTAAAGACCCAATCCAAAAATGGGCAACGGAAATGAATAAACATTTCTCAGATGAAGAAATAAAAAAGGCAAATAAATATATGAAAAAGTGTGCAACATCACTAGTCATTCGAGAGATGCAAATCAAAACAACGTTAAGATTCCACCTCACTCCAGAAAGAACTGCGTATATGGGAAAATCAACCAATAACAAACGCTGGCGGGGCTGTGGGGAAAAAGGAACCCTCCTCCACTGTTGGTGGGAATGTAGACTGGTCCAGCCACTGTGGAAATAAATATGGAGACTCCTCAAAAAACTACAGCTAGAGGTTCCATTTGACCCAGCTATTCCCCTACTGGGGATCTTCCCAGAAGAATTAAAATCGTCATACCACAGGGATATATGCACAACCATGTTCTGAACAGCTTTTTAAAAATTCTAAATGCCAATAGTCATGGGACTGTGACACAAATACAGATATGAAATTTTTTAAAGTTTCTTGGGTGATTCCAGTGTGCAGCCAAGCATGAAAACCAATGAGTTGGTTGTAGATCTGTAGTGCCCAAAATGCTAGCCACTAGTCACAGGTAGCTAGTAAGTAATGAAAATGTGACTAGTCTGAATTGGGATGAGATGTAAGCAAAAAGTCACACAGATTTGAAGATGTAGTATTTAAAAAGTATATCATCTCAGTAGTATTTTTATATTCATTTAGTTCTGGAATGATATTTGGATAATTTAAATATATTAAAGATAATTTTACTTATTTTGTTTTATTTTTTAAACTGTGACGACCAGAAAATTTTAAATTACATATGTAGCTTGTATTTGTGGCTCACAGTTTTTTCTATTAGACATCACTGTTCAACATTGTCTTACTAAACTAGAAATTTGATGTGTGGAAATAATTATTTTAACGTTTACATGATTTTATAAAAATTTGCTTAACGAAGTATGTGTTTGCATTAAAAAAGGATACAATGTTCTGTAGGAGGTTCATTACGGAGTTTCTGACATTGTTTTTGCTGTTACATATGCAAAATAATGTATGAATATAATTTTTATGATTATATATAGTTTAATATTTTTAAAGCTGCACTAACGTAAAATTTATGTAGGATTTGAGATACATGTAGAATCAAAATTGACCAAAGTCTTGTTGTTATTATTTTGTTTTTCAATCACATTTGTCAAGGGGGTAAAACACGGAAGGAAAGAGGGAGACAGAGCCTGTAAAAATAAACAATACTTTGGTGCTGTCCATTCTGCTGAATTTCAATCTTTCTATGGCCAAATATTCTTATAGTCAGAAGCACTTACTTTGCTGTTCTCTACTGAGTAGAGACAAGGTTAACTTGTGATTCTGATGTGTATGAATTTTTTATAGCATTAGTTGAAAGAAAGAGCATAGAGAGGTCTGTACATGAATAGTTTAGGGATAATTTCGTTTTTAGTTTAATTTTAAACTAAAATTAAATTGTTAGAGCTGGGCACATTGGTTAAACTCATAAGGTACCATTACAGGAATTGTAAAAGTTTAAAAAATTTGTGCTGGATATATGTTAATTTATTTCACATCTCCTATCATCACTATTATTATTCGTCAGATGATAATTATCACCCATGGCTTAAGGCCATTCCTTTCAATTTTATTAAAACTCTTTCCTTTTCTAGTAGAGAGTTTCTTTAATCCCAGATTAATTTATTTCCCAGTTGCTTTGGCAAAACTCACGAAATGAATATATTCAGAAGTTCTCCTAATAAAAGCATTATCTTAATTATTTAAACATTGCTAAAATGCTGTGTATTTCCCCCAAATCATTTGCTTTTGTTGGTTCTGTACGAAAGGCAGAAGAGTACTGCACAGCAGTACTGGTCGTGGAACTAACATGAGGCCACCCTTGTTCCCCGGGTAAGGCTGCCAACTTATCTCTGTTCTGTTATAAACCCAAACCCTCAGTTTTGTTATTTTCACGCCAGTCTTTATGTATTTTTCTTATAAATCTCCATCATTTTTAATTTAAACTTAAATTCTCCTTAAAACAAAACAAGGGAATGTAGAAAGAGAAAATAACAAAGGGAGGTCTTAGGTCTTTCTCATCCTCTCTTCAGTTATCCTAGCACCTTGGAAGCCAAGAGTAAGTGAGTAGAATGAGAATGATCCTTTATTTGCTATTTATCGGCTTTGCTTAAAACATTTTGAAAAGAGTCTGGTGTATTTCAGGGCTTTCACCAAACCGAAGTATGCAAATCTAAGGACCACAAAGGAGCCTCAATCAGGAGAGTGAACCCCGGAGTTAAATACCAGATGAGACCAGCTTGGCAGGATCATTTATGTTCCCTGAAAGGCATCTGTTACATTCTTCTGAACTTATAGTTACGCTTATTCATTTTTCTAGGTGATTAGATAAATCCTCCAAAGACAGGGGCATTGCCTAGTATATAACAAGTTATAATATTTGCAGAATAAAAGGAGTATTTTAACCATTTTTACATACTTCCCATAACTACAGGCTTTCCCAAAAAAGATCCATAAACACAATGATACTCACTGAGTGCTATATCATCCAACCGCTCTGTGAGATTGAGAATTGTTTCAAAAGTAAATACCTCTTAGTTTTCTCCTTTCTAGTAGTACAAGGAATGATTTGACATGAAATTTAAATTGGAATAAAATGTTCAGATGTAATTTCATATATTTGCTTTGCATGTTTTGTATTTTTGAGTACACTAGGTCCTGTCTTTATTTAGTAACTCATTAGGCCATTTATTTGCAAATAATTAAAATATACCTATTCATCACTTTTCTTAATGTGTCAGAGCTAGGAACATCAAAATTTTCTTTTACTTCTTAAATCTATTTTTTATGTCTTATCCAGTGAAAACACTTTCAAATTTCCAGTATTTCCCTCAGCTTCTCTCCTCTTTTGGTTTTTACCTCTACTGTTCATTCACAAGTAATAATAATTGCTATTTATTTAGACACTACTGTGCATGCAGTGGGTGCTTTTCTTACCTTTATTTAATTGTTCATAGTCTAGCAAGTTAAACACTATAATGCTTATTTTTCAGATAAGAATTATTTATATAATCTTCATAACCTTCCCAGATATATCAGCCAGAGTTCTCCAGATAAACACAACTAATAGAATATATTTTAAATATGAATATGAGCATATATATATGTCAAAGAACCAAATTTCAAAAAATTAAGTTTCTATACCCTCCCCCAATTGGCCACATAGTTGTGGGGTCTTGAATTTCCCAATCTGCAAGCAGGCCAGCTGATGGACAGGCCATCAGGCTAGTGACCCAGAGCAAGGTGCAGTGTGCAGTCTAAAGACAGACTCTCGGCAGAATTCCTTTTTGCTTAAGAGAGCTCGGTCTTTCTCTATCAAAGCCTTCATCTGATGAGTGCCACACACATTTTGGAAGGTAATACATTTCCTCAAAATCTACTAATTTAAATGCTAACATCGTCTAAATCATATCTTCACTGAAAGGTCTAGAATGTTTGACCACCTGGGTTCCATGGCCCACCCTAGCTGACGAAAAACCAGCCATTGCACAGTAAGACTCAGCGATATTAAATAATATGGACACTATCAGTTTATTATGGGGCAACTACACTATGAAAGAGTTTTTATTTTCCAAAGCTCAGGTTTTCCCCACTATATATACTGTCTTTCAAATTAATGGTTTTTCAATTAAGCAGAAATATATTCAGTGCCAAATCCAGCTTAAAAGAAGCACTTAGTGACTGTGGCTGTATGTTTTATGGCTCTCATTTATCTACTGATAAGCATCTATCAAGAGTGATGATCTACTAATGAGGCAGGTGCCTGTCATGATGGCTTTCTCCTTTCGAAGAAGCAACCACAAAAGCCAGGAGTCATCTGGTCCTTCATGATCTCTGGAAATGTTTCCATCCCTTCCATTCCTGATGCCAACACCTGAATTTAAGAGTCTACTACCTCTTTCCTGGAATATCTACCACAGCATTTCAAGTCTCCGGTGTTCACTTTATGTTCTATATTCTGCACTGAATCGGCCACGAGCTTCCCTCGTGCCCCATTTTACAGCTGAAGTCGGGCTAAGCGGCAAAGATGATTTCCAGATGAGCTCTAACCACCTTTGCAGCCGCCCTTCTAACCCTTCTTGGTGAACAACAGTCGGTCGAACTTTGAGCTTCGCCGCTTACAACTTTGCGTTGACCTTTCTCTCCAGGTGAATCTCCTCGACTCTAGCTCTGCCCATTCTTCCTCCTCTTTCTCAGTCAAGCTTTCATAAAGGATCTATCCTCCTTCCCCAGCTCGCTTAAGAGGGTAGTTAAGGCTTCGCAGCGTTTAGATACTGGGGGATCTCTAGGTCTGCACTCTAACCTACTCATAAAGAGGGCTGGCATCAGTGTCTGGAAGTGAGTCCTGCAGCCGTATACAAGCTGTCCCTTATTAAGAGATAAATTAACCAGAGAAGAAAACTGGTTTCTGGACCGAAGGCGAAGTGACTTCCAACAAGGGAGGACCTCCAGCCGGACTCTACCTGCCTCTAGCGCTGGTCCAGAGGCCCCTCCCACTCCCAGGTCCGACCCAGAAGAAGCAAGCACTGCGCATGCTCTATATCCAGGGCCGCCTCCGGGCGCCCCGCCCCGCCCCTCCCGGCGCTCGGGCACGCGCGCGCGGTCCGGGGAGCGTGCCCTGCGTGCGGGTTCCCGCCGAGCCCGCCGGGCGCCGGAACCCCGAGTGCCCGGTCCCGGCCCGAGGAGCGGGCAGCGGGCCGAGGCGGCCAGCGGCGGCGGCGCCTGAGGCGACGAGGAGGAGCGCGGGCGGTGAGTGAGGGCGCCGCCGGCGGACGGGCAGGCGCCTCGCGCGTGCGCAGCGCCGCGCGGTCCGGGCAGGGCGCGCGCCGGCCGGAGGGGCCGAGCTCGGCGGGGCCGGGCCGGGGTCGCGGGCGGCCTCGGGGGCCGGGGGCTCCTGGGGCCCGCGCGGGCTGCAGAGGCGCGCGAGCCGGCGGCCTTCGGTGGGCTCGGGGTGGGCGCCCGGGGCGGGGCGAGCGCGGGGGCGAGGCCGGCCGCCGTCGGGGCCGGGGGGCGAGGCGAGCGGCCGGGGCTGCGAGCGGCCTGGGGACGCCCCGGGGCGGCGTCCGGGCGGAGGTCGGGTGCGGCCGGGAGCCGGCGCCCTGCAGGTGGCGGCGGCCGCGCCCCTCGACCCGGCCGCGCGCGGGGCAAACTTCGCCGTAACTTTACCGGGGCGCGGGCACTTGCACCCCGGGCGGAGCCCCGGGGCCCGGCGTCGAGGGGGCGAGGGGGTGGGGTCCCTTGCCGGGCTGGAGCGCGCCCCCAAGTCCAGAGGCACGCTCGGAGCTCGTTCGCGCTTAACTGAGTGTGAAAGTTTGTCATTTGGGCAGGAGAGATGTTTGCTGTCTTGGAAAGAAACGGCTTCTGCTGTGCTTACTGCCTGGCCCTTTGCATCTGAAAGTGTTGCTGAAGCGTGCAGGGGACTCCTATTTATCGAGCACTCTATTGTCCTGTGTGTGTGCTTCGAGAAAAATAACTGATTCTGGTATTAGTTTTTAAAAAGACCAAGGCAGATAATTGTGCTTATTGCTTTTTTGTTTCTGAAATGCTCCCCGCCACCTCGCCAAGTCCTGTAATACAGGAGTTCCCAAACTTGGCTGTCCTGGAGAAGCGCTGGGGAGTTTTAAAACTCAGCATGCCCATATTGCATCCCAGACCCATTGAAACAAGTGTGTTTTCAGAAGATTTCCCAGGTAGTTCCAGTGTGCTCCGGGGTTTGGGAACCATTGGTTTATCCTAAGACAGTCTTTAGTTTTGCCAAATGGTAGCGTTCAATTTGTAACTGATGGGATGAAACTTGAGTTCGTTTTCCCTGGAGAAGAATTTACAAAGGGCGGTTTGTTTCCTACCAGGGAGGGAAGGAAGCGCCTGTGATGGTTCAAACTTCAGCTGAACTATAATATGACTCTGGCAACCCAAAACTTTGTTCTAAATAGTGTTTTGAATTTCTGCTGGGGCTACTAAACCTGCTTTCTTTGACTCCTTGCCACAGCCGAGAGGTTTCTCCATCAAATAATCCCTCAACTGCCCTCCTGTAACGCTCCCCTTTGTTTCCCTCTTAACCCCCTCCCCAGTCTTAGGGAGCATCTCCCTGGGGCTTCGGATGCTGTATCTAAAGGGTTACTGCGAGTTCCCATAGCAACGGGTCTCGAGGGAAGTGGGCGGGTCCTCTCGCCATTGGGTTTGTAAATGGGACCCTTCCTTTGCTGAAGATTTTAAATCAGCCATTTCAGTGCGTTGCCTCTGCGCAGGTAAAGGTGAGCTTATGCAATTCCAAGTTTTCTTTCTGAGATAACTACAGAATTATTTATTAATGCTGGTTTGGTGATACATGCAACCACGTTGAAAGAACGTTTGTTTATCAAAGTCCTATAGCATCTTATATTTAAGCATTTTAAAAAGTGAAATATTCAGCAGCTGTTCAAAAAGAAGCGTGTGATAATTTGTGGAGGACAAAAATGTCATTATTAAGCTTTTCCAGTGGTTTTGTTCCTAGAAAGTGCTTTGCCCAGATTCTTTACAAAAAGTTAAACTGCTTGTAATGTTATACTTTAAAGTAACAAAGGCAACATCTAAGTATTTCCCCACTCTGCCTTCCTGAGTGGACGCATCCGAAGAGCAGTTTAAAAAAAGATATGAGTTCTTTTATGCTTCAAGA